>LKNJ01003389.1:392-45240 GCA_002120245.1 Maccullochella peelii
GGTATGGGCAGCTTGTTGTATTTCTTAGGCAGCCCTTTCTTCATTACACCTTTCTGTAGTTCTGATAGCTGACTAACTTCCCTCCATGTTGCCTGAATCTTGGCCTCCAGCCTCCTTCTCCATGGAGGGTACTGCTCCTTATGGCTTTTCTTGTTCATCTTGTAGCCAAGCATCTCAAGGATCACTGTCGCTGTGGTGTATATCAGCTTGTTGGTCTCAGTGATCATTTGTACACATTTCTTTAGCCTGTATCTCTGAATAGAGACTACTTTTAGTAGAGTAGTATCACTTGAGGTTTTCCATTATTTGTACATGGTTTAAAATAGGAATGAATGCATGTTACAACAGTGGATGACACAGATATTGTTTACACAACTTTTGATATCGTTCATTTAATGATTGTATGCTGTCCCTGTCTTTAAAAGCCCTTTCCAACGAGTGCAGTGTGTTTAAAAGACTAGAAAGACTGTGAAGCATGTGAAGGGATTTAAGGAGATTTACATGCAAACCATTTAATAGCATGTCGTTATGCTGCAAATTATTTAAAGTATTGAGAAAAGCATGCATCTGAACATACATGTCTATATGGATCTAATGGACAATATAATATCTTATATTATATTGTCCATTAGATCCATACTTTTACTCTGATACAGGTCCTTTTACTGTGTTGAAGGTTTTCTGAAGTGAGCTTATGAGCTTATAGCCTTTCGCCACTGCAACTGTATGGGTTTATATGTATTTGCTCCTGAAAGCATCGATCCTCCCTTTTCACTTGTATCCACGGGAGCCTAACTGTTGCTCCACCCTCTGAAAGTCGACAAAAGATGTTCATGGGATAAGCGTGCAACGACTCCTGCTGTAAAGAGCTTTACTAGTGGGCATCCTGCCCAAACTGCTGTAATATTAGTACAGGCAAAGCCTAAACAAAGCCTTTTCTATTGTTTAGAATCTGTCAGAGGAGCCCAAATTAACGCCCACCTTTGTTTCTAGACTATAGGTCGAGTATTGAGGGCTGACCATTGACTGTAAGTCTCTGAGGCAGACGGTGGGAAACATGTAGGCTGAAACACAGCTACTGTACCGGAGAGCTGCGCTGTCCGTGGTGCTGAAACCTGCTGAATGCGGGGCTTTGCTTTCTGCGCCGATACAAACAGGTTTGCAGCAACACCAGACACTGATTCCAGATATCCTGTCCTGACAAGTGATGATGTGACAGTGCTGAAATGGCGCAGACAGTGAAGGGGGCTGTGATGTAGAAAGAAAACACGGGTGGTGACAAGGGCGGTTGGCCTATTAGGAGAATGTTTCCGAGTTGTTTTATTGTCTCACGAGAGGGCTGAAGTAGAATAAAACCTCCAGCTGAAAAACGAGTGATTCCTAACACGTGAAAACAGCACATAGAGCTAAAATGACCTCTATATGGTGCCTTTTTCCTTTCCTTGGATGATGGCAGTGCGGTGATGTGGTGTAAAACACATTTGTGAGGGGGGGGAAAACGGAATACTCTCAAGCCATGGCGTTATTCCCGCCTGCTGCACTATACGATGTTTGACTTCAAATGCCATATTTAGGAAAAAATGCTTGATCGCTTTGAGTGACTGGGGCGAGGACGAATGGCATCTTGATGATTTGGAAAGACGGCTGAGCCCAACGAGGACGGCGTTAGAGCCAATAGTATTGAAGCGCTTCTGTGTGCATAAGCGGTGGATGGAGCTACTGTGGGTATACTTCCGCGTCCAATGCGTGTTCATGTGTAGGTTGAATGGATGAAACGGAGAGAGCGGAGAGGTATAGGCATGCTGTGATACGGCCCTATATATTTGCCGGCAGGACTATCTTCCTTTTAAAGACAACCTCCTCCTTGCATTGGTTTCCACTCAGTGATGTCGCGTATTTGTGTGGCGCACCTGTAAAGAGCGAGACAGGCAGAAGCCGGCTTTTTTAATTATTTGATTCCTTTTATTTCTTCTGTTCTTTTTTCCCTTTGTTTCATGCATTTGCTGAAAGGAAATCATTTCTGTGTTTTGATTTAATAAATATTTCATTTCCTCATTTTATCTTGTTTGTGTTGGCTTTTATTTTTCCAAGTTTTAACTAAGAGAGAAGGAATTCTTCATTTTACGAGCTATTGGCCAGGTGTGTCATTCAGAGATTGTTTGCCTAAGGACGTCCATAACTTTCATTTATAGAAACGGTAAGATATTTTTACACATTTGCTCATTCACCTGAAACATTCTGAATCGATATCTCATCCCATGTCAATTCTTTGAGGACAGTGTGTAGAGCAGATCATGCATTCACTGTAGTCTCAGGCTATCGTATTGCATGCAAACGCGATGGGAAAGTCACCGTGTTCATGTTTCCATTGACGGCTGATTTTCAACTCTGAATTGCGGTGCCTTGGCATATCATAGACTTACACGATAGGATATCTCCGCACATGTGCTCATTTCAAAATCTTCCAAGGTCTCAGGCATGGACGGACGGATTTATTTTTCTAGTGTGTAGAAATATAGGCCTTGGTAGAGAGCTGAAACGTGGGACCCGCATAGTAGTCGGTTATTTTACCGCATCTCAAGTGAAAACGTTATCATGTTGGACATATTCGACTTAACAGCACTGTTTTATATGTAGAATATCACATTAATGGTTGAAATAATAGCTGCAGTAAACAAACGAACCAAATTTACTAGATTTGTAAGCTGAGCTCTTTCATCAATATGAAAACTTGCATTTTATTTAGAATATAAATGTTAAAACGTGGCCTCATACAATGTAAAATAGCCTATAGGTCTGAAGATTCAGCGTAACTCTAAAAGGAGTAATGCTATGTCGGCTAGGTTAAGTGCAGCATTCGTGTTGCACTACTTAGAGTTGCTGGATGATATTGTCCAAGTTCTGTTGTCATATTTGTATGCCATTTCTGAATTTCCATGCAGGTCTTAATTGTAAAGTGTAGACAAGCCTACAATTCCTATAGTAGCCCACTAAAAGAAAAACACCCTAGATTTGGATCCTAACCTTTTTCATGCCAAAGGCCACTTATCAGTATCCCCATTTGATTAGGTTTTGCCTTTTATACCTACATTAATGTCAAATAAATATGTCTGTTCTGTAGGCAAGTAACAGTTGAGTCAAAATAGAAACAGCAATGCTTATATATTCCTGTCTTAATTGTATAGGGTCAAATTAAACAATCTCTAATTTTGCTGGGTTCCCCTGAATACCCTATGGCACCTGGTAGCAGCTGTGGGGCCACTGCTCCAGCAATGTCATGGTTGTGTGTTTATCCTTTGCATTGACATGTAGCTCTAAATGGCAACCAAGCTAGGTATGAAGCAGAAGTACACCTGCAGCAAATCAGTATTTCCGAGTTCCGAGACAGGGTCTTCGCTGATTGGCCGGTCTGATTAGGTTACTTAGGGTGGCCTCATTCCCGCCATCGCCCCTTTTTCAACTGCGCAAAGACTGCGACCAAAAAGTTTGATGTCTGCAGACTTTACATCAATAAATACCGTGACGCCGATTCAACACCTCAAGGTAAGATACCACAGAGGAATAACGTAAAAAAATAGTAACTGCCAAAATCAACTGTGCAGTAAATTTCCATAGAAAATGGCATTTTACGACTAATGGTAGCTAGCAAGGTCAAACAAGCTGGCGCAGCAAGCCACCAACTCAGACATGTCGCTCGCAGAACTTCATTGGAAATATTCGTGTTTTAACGTTGACATAATGTTGCCATCTGTTATCTAATGTTAAGCTAACCAAATGAATCGTTACTGTAGTGGCAAGCGCAGAACCAATGTTCAGTGCTAGCTAACACGCAAGACTGCCCCTACAAACTGAGTTTAATAAACGCCGCAGCCCACATAAAACTTCACCACAGCCGTGTTAGATAGACTACAGCCTGCTTTTGGAAATAGTCCAAACCGCGTTCGGCTCAACAAGGCCGCTTGCTGGTGTAACCTTAATTAAGACTAGCATAAAGTTGAAGTTTCACAAAGTTGATTAAATGGTAAACAAAACGAATTTCGGCCAGTCAGCGTTTGCTACAGGCAATCGTGGTTTGGTAGAATTGTACTCAATAATTTTCACTTTGTATGAACCGAGTTTCAGTCGCAGTCGGTCTTGTTGCCAGCGGGTAACACAGGTGTCACATATTAATTAATCAAATTAACATGGCAGCTCTCCGGCTTGATCCACTTCCCATTGTAGTTCACCTAATTAGACACGCGTTACCTAAAGACGGGCTACTTTAAACCCAGTCACCTTTTTAACATAGCAATGGGTTTACTTCAGACCATTTTTTACATGCATAGATACATCCCCGTCTGGAGCGATGTGGCAGGTGTACTATGTTTTGCCATTCATGTTCATTATTTCCAATACTTTGCAGCCTTATCAATTCCTGAATTAAAACTACAAAATTAGCAGACTATTTATTGAGACTGTGAATGTATTCTCGGTGTGTACACGCAATGGCAATTCTTTCAACAGTGTATCTGAGGGTTTTCATCCAGTACACGAAACCATATCCTTTGTGATCTTTGACATTAATGGCAGTAGGCTTAATTTACTACCAGATATCATGGCGAGTGATGCCCTCCTAATCTGCGTTTCACTGTCCACTTGGAAATGGTCAAAAAGGATGTTTTTGGGTTAATGCAACTACAGGAAAAAGGAATAGGTTATTGTTCATTTGTAGTTTTTCTGATCAAAGGCTTTGAGGACAATTGTTAGACTGTAATCTATGTTACAAACAAAGGCACATTCTTTCTAGTTTGCATTTTTTGTGCTTATGATTGTAGTATCTGGCCCTGTATACTGAGCAGGTGCATGTGTTGAAGCCACAGGCATCTGAGTTATAGCTGGCAGTCTGTGGTGAGTAATCTTCATTTGGTAGGTCATGAAAAGATTATATATTGTCATGCCAGCAGCTAAGACCCTGACCAGTTAATTTAGCAGGAGGTTGCCAACACGCACATCTGTGGTCCTGTGGGTGTAGGGGGGACAGCCTAGTAAAAGGAAATTGGGGGGTGCTTACTGAGTACTCCATACAGTGGAGATTCCTGGTATTCGTTAGTTTGAACATAATGTATTAGTAAGACATTTGCACATTGTAGTGTGTTGATTAGTTTTCTTATTTATTTTTTTGCAAAATCATCCCCAATATTGATTTGATGCTATGTGACAAGTAAATGTTTAAGACAGATGAAATATAGAATATGATTAACAGACTAGAAATGCAATAATGGTTGCTGAAAGTACTTGGCTGTGCCTCTTATTGTCCGATCAGATCAGCTGATTAAATATAGTACTTATAGTAATAAAATATCTCAACTCTTCGTATACAAAAAAGACTAAAAAAATTTTTATATAGCTATTAATTTTAGTAATGTTAAGAGCACGAGAGGATCTTAATTCAAATTAAGTATCGTTGCAGATTACATCACAAGTTCAGCTTTAATATAGATAGGAAATGCCCACATGTTCCTATTTCTATATCTGCTGCTTTTAGGCGTTTTTCCTCCTCGGTGTTCATGCAGCTGCTCCTGAGAGGGACAAGAGATAAGAGTGGCTGTCTTTATGTATTATTGAACCCCCCACGTTTGCCTTTCTAAATAAAGGCTGCTGACAGAGTGACTAAAATGCAGGACAGTGAGTGAACTTCCAAAGGCCACATCACTGTGCTCTGTACAGCAATGTGTGCTGCTGTCAGAACTGGGTTAGTATACAGTGGGTAGCTTTAGGGAGAAAGAAGAAGTGTGCCCCCTTTGTCCCTCTTAAATGTCCATCCCATCCCCCTTTTTTCTCTCTGTGGCCTCCCCCCTACTCCCCTCTGCAGTTGCTCTGGTCTCTATAGATGGTGCACATGACTGTTCCATTTGGTCCTTATTGTCTGTTGGCCACAGGGTGGCCCTCCCTCTGCATGTGTGGGTCATTATTGGAGGCCAGCAATGCAGTGTCCTTGACCCTGTCACTGCATTACAGCAGCTTTTATAGATCACCACATCCCATGCTCTGTATAGGTGTTATGTGTGGAGTGTAGATTTATGTAGTTTAATGATTGGCTGTATTAGTGTGTAGGCCAATGATGGTGAGAAGCAGAGGTAGTGTGAATATACCTAGTGGTGTCTAAGCGATGCAGACATTGGTTTCATTTTGTATTAGTGGATTGGAGCTTATAGCAACTAGGTATTGTAATGTCTAAACACGATTTAGTGTTTGGGGTTTGACTGCTAAATTGACAAAATCAAAGTACCAAATTTTAGTGGTTAATGGTCATGTGACATCCAGTCAAACAGTCAAAATAGCTGAGGCACTTAAGAGACTGAAATGTTACAGCCTCAGTGATGAACCCAGGGATTAATGAACAATCACAATTGTCACTTTCTTCTTAGTTTTAAACACTCTCTTCACGTGTTTGAATTGTCATTTGGATATTGATCATTTGTTGTCTTGCATTTCCAGCCAGTATGTCAGGTAATTCTGGAGCATGGAATCGGCATCTAATACGTCCAGCTTCTAGCCTCAAAATGTTAGCCATTTTTATAATATAATACCCAACCGCACACCTTTCTATATAATAGCAGATAGGCCAGAATCTGAACATGATTTACTGCCATGTTAGTCGGTTTCACTCTCAATCCATTCATTGGTTGTTACTTTTAGAGTTTCACTATTGGTAAATGTCAGAATCAATACATTTGACAACTCCTTAAGTGATAGATATAGTTAGTGTTGGTATATTAAACAGTTGCAAGAACAGGAACTTGTTTAAAACAGACTCAGATTAGTTTTCTATTTTTTTTATGAAATAAAAGTGTGTTAACAGCAGAAAATATGGAGACTATTCTTTTTCACCAGCAATGACATGTTAATTTTACATTGGTTCTCTAATGGCATCAAGCCAGAAGAAATGCCTCATTTTTTTAAATTTGAGAATAAGTCAATATTGATGAACATGTGTTGCAGTCTCGAGCAATCCAAGCTACCCAACTGCATTTTATTTCAGGCGGACTCTGTAAATGTTTATTTTTAATTTCATGATTTTAATTTTTTTTTTTTCCTCCCAGTATTGCTGGATTATTCCTTTCTCCCAAAGTGTCTGAGAAATCATACGGTTCTACTTTGGAGGCTGACTGTCAATTATAAGTCAGCATTGCATCACTTGTCAGTATTATTCTGACTGTGGTATGAGGGAGCTGCTGCATAGCTACCCCACTCTCAACCCTACCCACTGTAGCTTTGCACCTTCAGGACAAACTTTATCAAAGTATTAAATGTACATCTCTGTGATACATTTGTGTTTGTCCTTAAATGTTGATCTGCAAACAAAGCTGACTTCCTAGTAGGAATGGTAGAGCAAAGATCCACTGAAACATAGCAGAATTTAGAGGTGGTACTGATGAGTAACACAATGTAAGACATTGCAACTTACATGCTCCAGTGTTTCCTTGTCAGCTAAATTAAGGTGATTCAAAGCTGACTACAGAATTCAATGGCCCAGGTGTAGTGGGAGTCAAAGAAGTAAAAATTTTTCAAGTTAAAGTGCGTATGTAAGGTACACCAGGAGCAACTCATTTTTTTGATTCAGTTTTATTTATATAGCATCAAATCATAACAAAAGTTATCTCAGGGCTTTTTTCATATAGAGCAGGTCTAGACCAGGGGTTCTCAACCTTTTGTAACTTAAGGCCCACTTCCGATTGTTAAAAAAATTCCGAGGACCACCTTCCCAGATAAATGAGGGAAAAAAACATCCTGGGTGCTTTGTGTTTAAGTGTCTCTGGAGCTTCGATGGTTTTAGCGCCTCATTTGACAGGATTTCACCACATTCAACACACTGTGCTGTCATTAAGATTCCAAATTTAATGTATTCAGGGTCATATTTCCTCACCACACACTTTGGAGCTTTTACTGACGCCCACATTACTTTTTCATTTAAAAAAACCAATCCGTTTTGTGTCACTGCATCTGAACGTTACGTTAGGGAATGTTAGCTAGCTAACGGTGGCAAAACACGTTTGTCTCAACCTGATGATGTGTGGTGATTGGCTGGTGATATTTTAACATAGCTGGTCATTGAAATTATGCATTTTTATTTGAAGTTTTTCATTTATGTGAATGCTTGAGCACATTTGGATATAAAAATAACTAGCTTTGTAAATGACCAAAAACAAAAATTATTTTAATCTCACCATTTGACAGCACCACTGCCTCCGAGGCCCACTAGATGGCGCTCTGAGGCCATGAGGTTGAGGGATGGCTGGTCTAGACCGTACTCTTCTTTTTACGAAAAGAGAAATCGGATAAGATGTGCAACTTGACTAATGGTTTATTTTTTTATTTGGTCCACAGCACTGCCGTCACTTTACAGTGTATTTTCTCATCAAGGTTACAAGTAGACCATTTGACAGCTTTGTATGTTCTAGCATTTGTTTGTACACTTCAGTGTGTGGGTAGACTAGTCGCATCTGTATTTTCAGCTGGGATATTTTGAACTGTTACTTGTGGGCATGTCCTTTTCAAGGACAGGCCGTGCATGTCAGTGTGTGCACTCTGGAGTTCTTGACTCTGCTGCTTGTCACGCATACTTGGTCAATTTAATCCTCTGAGGAGCTTGTAGCAGAGATTCGTGCCTCCTCACTTTAAGTGCTCAGTGTCACACCAGTACATGCTGATCTCACTGTTGGATTCAGGTTCATTTACAGAGGTTCTAGTCAGTCAGATCTGTAATTTGGCTTTTTTGCCCACTTTTTTAATGTATGGCAAATCTTAAAACTTTATTCTACTGTATTTCCCCTCATCGATCTATTTAAAAAAAATTTTTTTTTTAGAAAAGACAGTAGTAACAGTATTTCTATCTTTTAAAGGTCTTAAAGAAATGGCCTGTACGGTATATAGTTTTCCGTGAAATTGACCCTCATTGAAGGAAACGGATGCCAAAGGCTTTTTCAACCAATTCCTAATCAAATCAGATATAACCATTTTGTGCAATATTACTCGCAATGCTATGAATCGGTGTGCTCAAACTAGAAAGGGGGGAAAATTGAAAGCTATTAAAAAAAAAAAAAAAAAAAAACTATAAATGTGCAGGCAGATGTGTATTCCTGTTGTGTATTACTGCTAACAAGAGTTCAGTAGAGCTCAGATCTTTCAAAGAAATGAAACTATTTTTTAAAAATCAACACATGCAAATATGGCATGTCATGTTTCTTAACTAAGATTTCTTGATGGCCTTTACTGAAGCTGCTGTTAATTGAAACTAAAATGGAAGTCTAAGTATCCTCAAGTGGCAGTTGTGACTTAAATACATCATTTGGATGGATTTAATCTAGCGCTAAAGGAGCTTTGGTACTCTTGGTTGTAGGCTACATTTGTCATAACCAGCTATCCTCAGGTAGTCAGGAGAGTGAACAGGATTAGTGCTGCAACTAACGATTATTTTTATTATCGATTTATTCTTTCAATTAATCGTTTAAAACATCAGGAAATGGTTCAAAACACTCTTCACAAGTTGTCAGGACCCAACATGACATAATATTGCTAGATTTGTCTGAGTCGTAGTCTAAACCCCAGGGATAGTCGGTTTCTAATGATGTGAAATGGGGAAAAGCAGAACATCCTCACAGTGGAGAAACTGGAGCCAGAGAATGGATGAGTTATTTCTTGAAAAGTGATCTAAAGGATGGATTTATTATAAAAAATAGTTGCAGAGTTATTTTTCTTTGATCGGCTAATCAATAACTACTTGGTTTAGTGCTGAACAGGATACAGGTATAAAAATGTTATCAGGTTGTGATTGACTCCATATCAGTTGATTTACAGCTGTACTTCAGTCAAGAGTTTGATCAGCTGTGAAATGTTGCTTCCAAACACCCACTCAGTCACTTTTCCATGTAATTAAATTAGCACAATCAGTGAGCTGCTAAAACAGAGCCAGCACCACCAGCTTCAGAGGTTGACGACGACACACAGCTGTGGCAAAAACAAAAGTATAGTAACTGTCAAAGTATTTGAGTGGACCAATTTGAGCTTTGTCATAAGTTTGGAATGTCCCTTCTGCTTTTGCATATTGTCATAGTGACATTAGATAACATTAGCGTGTGTGTGTGAGAGAGGGAGAGAAAAGTCAAAAGCATCCACTGTTTGAATTGGGAATCTCAGTCTCCTCATAGTAACACTGCATGTGGAGGCTTTTCTCTCCCCCTTGTGAGAGGGCTGTGGGATCTGAGAGGACCAATAACCAAACAAGCTACACTTTAATGAGTCCTAAAAGGCAGTCTGCTCAGTGGGGTAAAATTGTGGAGGTGGATGGGTTTATCTTAGCAATGATGAGAAAACAAAAGAACCTCGTGGTCTTTATCTGGGGCTGCTTTCTGACGAAAACTGTGAGGCAAGGCCTCTGGGGAAATGAGATGCTCTGCACTGAAATGCCTGCACTAAGAGGCGGCTGCTGGCTGGCTGCACACAGTGAAAGCCTTGACTGAAATTTTTGGGGAGAAGCGTCTTGCCAAGTCTTCTCTTCCAAGTGTTTATCTAATGAAATCTTTCTGCCTTGTGGCACTATCTCAAGCGGGACAATCGCCAATGTTTGTGCTTTGTACTTAGAATAAAAGGTGAAACATATGAAATGGAGATTGAAGTAAGTCATTTTCTTCAACAACAATATGTTCTCTTGTGGCCTGCTCTTGTCTCTGTTACTATGCATGTGGGGGAGGCTGCTTGGAATTGCATATGGAAAAACTTTGAATATCAGACAGGTTTTTGAATTTTCTGTCTTTTGTACACTTTTCGTCACGTTAACATAGCTGCAAAAAAGTTCACATGTGAAATCAGTACTTATATTTTGCAGTCACCAGCTGGTTTTATACTTGGAAACAAATAGCATATGGAAAGAGCAGCAGGAGGGTTAAGTTGACCTGTGAAAATTCAAGCTCCCATCCTTGTGCGACTGCAATGCTTGCCTTGTTTGGTGTTGTTGACAGGAATTATTGCTTTAGTCAGTTGAAGTTAAACTGATGAGCAAACTTTGAGTTGATAATAGAAGATTAATATTATTGTTGTACTTGCCTATATCAGATAATATCAGGGCTCATGCCTTCAGGGAAAACCATTGTGTATTGACTAAAATCTTTCAGTCAGTTTTTGGGTATTTTTCCCCTGAAATGTGGAACCATATTTAAATATTCACATTTGTCAGATTTAGAAGTATGCTGTTTATGATGCCTAGATGCACATACATAGACAAGTGAGTTCATTGTAGTATATCATGGCCGTAGCCAGTGGTGAGAGGAGTTTATGCAGCGATGAACTGTACACTATCAACATTCTCTGCATGGAGCAAGTTTTACACATCTTAACAATGTTTATATACATCATGAAACGGTACATGTTCTTGCAAAACAATTTAGACACAGCTATGGATTAGATCTCTGAGGGTTGACACATTTATATTGTCTCATGGTATTTATCGTCATATCCCCCAAACCTGCGAGAGGAACAGCTGGTAAAAGTTGGTGTTTATATCTTGATGATCTGTGTTAAGCTTGCAGCTGTCCATCTGATGTAATTAGTTTACTGCTTCAGTTCTTAGTGCCATCTCTTTGCATCTGCTGCAAAACATGCTGAAAAATGTTCATAACACAGTTAATGGTAACTGACTGTATACATCGCTACTGAAAGATCCTCATTGCTTATATGCCCTGGGAGTTTGAGGCAGCTCATTTTAGTAGTATGAACCTCATGCATGCATTACACCCTCCTGGTTAGGCTCCCTGCTGGCAGATGAAAATACATGGCCTTCTGTTTCCAAAGGAGATGGCAGTGAGGTTAGCAGCAACAAACATTTCAGACACATTTCAGGAGTATTGACCATTCCTAAATGTGTAGCAATGGTTTTGATGCTTAAATTATTCATAATTCTGATAACTTTTCAAAACGAGAGCTACGTAGTGCTTCACAGGCAGTCAGATTTGCACAAGGATGGTAAAAAGCAATGCAAAGACATGGGTAACTAGTTTTCTCAGAAGCTTGCTTATAGTTTTGCATAATGCTTGCTTGCATACTGACCTAGGTCAACTTCTTACTGGCTTTGGACAATGGACTGCCTGTGTTGAGACTTTGATGTTGCCATAGTATTCTCTAGTTCATGTTGCATGTGACAATGTCTACTCATCTGGGGTTATTGTTTCTTGTAGTGAATGAAATGTATTTGTGGTAATGGGTCATGTGGGTTGAATCTGTTGGTCTTGTGGCTCTAGTTTCTATTTTTGCTTGGGTGATGTAGTCTGTGGGTTTTGACCTAGGTTTAGGGACATGCCAGTGAATCAAATGAGTCATGTAGTATTTGAACTTGTGCACTGCAACATTGGCAATGCAGTTTATCAACAGTACATTCAGAAGCCTGAAAACAGTGATGGTAAAGATGGACATATTTCATTACACAGAAGTAAAACAAACGGAACTCTTATGTACACACAAATGTCTACCCAACCTGGAAGCAATGTTGGCTTGAATGTTCAACTTTTACAGTAGAAATGATTGATTGGACCTTTTTAGTCATCCTGACATTTCAATCAAAACAAACCTTTCATTTGATTTAGTGGAGTAAAACCGTTCATGTAGAGCAGGATTGTGCCCAAATTATTTTTTATTTTATTTTTTAAACCGAGGGAAAAAAAGACAGTTGCCCTTCGCAAGTTCACAGCCCAAACTGATGTCTTCATTTTTTTCTTTTTGTTAGAACATAGTTAAAAAATTAAGATATTCAATTAATAATATGAAACACAAGAGCAGAAATCTTCTCTTTTGTTAGGTTTATTCATATCACTGCCCTTAACACATGACAAGTCAGTCAGTAAGCAGTTATTATGAAGCAGCAAGTTAAGGGGTGCTGATGCACTATATTTTCATATGTGCACTGAGGAATCTGCATCACGCTAGTTTACACATGGCTTCTGATCTGCCACATATTGGCAAACACTGGTATGAGCATATTGTCAGTGACATACGATGTTGTTATTCAGATGAGAATGCACTGTTGTGAGGAGGTTCTTGCACAGACTTCACCACTCGTACACAACTGCCTCAACCAGAGTACTGGCTTGACTTCACTGTGGTCCTTTTGCAGCAATGGATACTGCAACAAATGATGGCTAAATAAAAAAGTCACTTTTTTTCTTTGCAAAAAGACACATTGAAACCACTCTTGTTAGTGGCTTGATATGGAGTAGGAGTATGAGGGGATAAGTGAACACGTCAGTCAGCTGCTGGCAGAGTAGTCATCTGATGATCGACACATGCTTTCAGACTGAAAGTCTTTTCTTTTAGAAATAACGGTACCATGTAGCTGACCTGTTCTTTAGCTAGTCTGATTACCTGTGTTGCCATACATGTAAAGATTTTCATGGCTTACTGATGTGCTTAGTGGATGTTTTGCATCAGCCTTGTGCTCCAAATAAAGATGGGAAATCCCATTTCCCATATCATTAATTATCTGGAATCAAAATATTAAGTTCCATAATGATGTATGTCTGCCATATTACCGTTGCCATTTCTTGTACTTCTATTTGTGTGCACTTTGGAGAGAATGTAAAGTAATTAACAAAGCTATTGGTCATGTGATGTTGATCCTTACAGTCCTGATCAGTCTTCTATGTGCTCTGGCAAGCATGCATTCTCCTTGCTTACAAACTTTGTTCACTGAGAGACGCACACTGATAAATAACACTGTTAAGTACATTGTCATTTTTAGTCAAGCTATCACAGTGGACTCTAATCACACACACACTCACAGTACACCTCCAGTGTTTCACACTTGGATAAGCGGAGGTCGTAATTATTTTCTAATCGAATAAGAGTGCAGAACGGCTCTACAACTGTTTGATCTGACTGACACCGAGCTGTTTGCTGCAATTTGTTAGTTCACGTGTATTTATGTACACCATGATGCGCAGCACAGCCAATCGCTGCATCTGACAGTGACAGCTGAACTGTGGCAGTGTTGTAACACAATTAACAGAGACGGCTTGTTTTATAAAAAAAAAAAATCCAAGGTGATCCTCTTCAATCATGACCACTGCACAGACTTTATTAGTCATGATTCAAAATACTGTTAAGACAAAAATACTACTGGGACAAAAGTCTTTGACTGAATGTCTGAAGGAAAATGTCAGATGGAGGATGTGTGAAAGCTCCAGTATACAGTACATGTTTCTTGACATGTGCATATAGCTGTATGGACCACAGTAAGGAGAGCACAGAAACATTATATTTTAGATGGTAGAGACATTTTGCCAAAGCAGTGCAATCAAGATGGCATAAAGAATTTAATCTCCTTCTGCCTTTCTGAAATAATGGATAGTACATTTTAAGATTTAATGTTTTTGATTTATTCATTATCCATCTCTCTGGCTGAGTATGGTGAAACATTAGTAATGGGACATTGGCAGTGGTTTGAGATGCTAAGAAATATTAAGTTTATTGGGTTATACCTGTCCATCTGACTGTTGCAATGCTATTTTCATCACTTGAGTAGAGAAAATCAATTTGCATTTGAGTTATGGCAAGTTGACATTTTCACTAGATGCAACCTACAAGGTGAAACAGATTCATAAATGGGAGAGTAAATGCTCAGTTATCTGATTTGGAAAAGCCTGCAGCCTAAAAAATTTTGTGTAGCCTGTGTGAATCTGTAGTGTAACTTTAATTTACCCACACATGATGCAGTTGGAACAAAACTAAACTTAAATGTCCATATAGGTAGGTATAGTAGAGTGAAGGGGTTGTGTGAAAAAATAAACGTGTGGAACGTGCAATTGTGCAGTAACATTTATACTGCCCCTGCCTTTTTGTTGAACATGGTGGCGCTGCTGGATGCAGCTTATTTTTTGGCTAGGTTAATCACAACATTAGAAAAAGCTCCATGCACAGGGTGTCATCCAGGAATTTGATTGGCAGAGGTGATAAGCGCCTAAAAATGCAATAATTTCTTCTGACGCTGTGGATGCTCTTTTTATGAGGATGGAGCGGGGCGCCTCCACTATAGAACGCTGTGAAGAAACGCTTGTCGTGGACGAATCGAATAACTACATTTTGTGTAAATGGTAGCACCTGACCCAAATGCTCAGGGTCAGTGATGGAGAATTTTAGAATCTTGAACTGTGATCAGTTTTGTACATTCCTGCTTTGAGGCAAGTCCTTAACAATGTAAACCTGGTGTACTAGTCGTTTTGATATAGTTAGTAGCCTTACAGCCTTCATTTTGTCGTCTTTTGCAATTCTGTTGGTGAACTTGATTATATGAACCAGTTGTCACTGGTTTGTTGAATGAGTATGTTAAGACTTTCAGAAACTTTCAGATTTTTTCACTGCGGATGTTTGCAGTTTTTAATGCTTTGTGTGTGTAGCTAAAGACTGGATAGCAAATGCAGGCTGTGTCAGCGTAACTTAAGCATCAGCTTTAATGCTGGATGTGAGCAATCTGAACTGATCAATTGATTTGTGCTTTCAAATTTTAGTGATCATCTTTGTGCAGCACTCCATCCATTGAACTAGTTGCCATTCCTCATGCTTATTGTCAGTGTTGTGGCCAGGCTTCTCTCTGAACACTACACTTCCTGGTGATGAATGATGACTAAGTGAAACATTGCCTTTTGCTTCTCCGTGGTGTAAGCCAATCTGCATGGACAGCTAGTTCAAAAAATATAACCTCCTTCTGTCCTCCCCAACTATGACATGTGATCACCCCTGACTGTTGCTTTTGTTCTTGTTGATCTAACATGAAGTACTTTTTGTGTCCACATTTTCAGACGGCAACTCCAAACTAACATGGCAGTCAGACTGTGCGATGTGGCTTCTCTGCTTAGAAGTGGTTCGTGGGCGCCTGAGCCTTGGACTGGGGTCTGTGGCACTTTTTGTTTTTAAATTTTTTTATTTTTTTTTAAATCATTTGGCCACAAGGCCTGCTTTGTGTCTCAGTGCTCAGGCCATACCAATGACATTAGCTCTCAGTCATATGTCGACGCTCAAATCAAATGAATCATGTAATGTTCAACTTTAAATTCAGGCACTTCTGGGTTTTGTTTATGAAAAGTTGTTAATGTGACTGTATTGGTATGGTCTAAACCTGTCTGCTACTGTCTACTCTGTTTATCTCATAGAATTTCTTTTTCAAATTATGGCTTTATGGCCTCTGTGAAAATATTAGTCAAAATGTGATTGCCTGAGAATAATATGCATAGTGGTGTTATTACACTCACCTGCTTTCTGCACATGGTGAATCTGTTAATAAAGGACGACTCTTCATACATGAACTTGTTGCTGGTTGCCCTAACTGATGACCATATTGTGTAAGGCCTGTTGTCTGATGCTAAGAGTACTGATGGCTGCAGATTTGGTGCTGCTATAGGCTTTGCATATCTAGTTGATTTTGCTGAATAAAGTGTTTCACTTTGGTCGCCACATTTAATCTTGAAAGACACGTGCCACCTTCCAACTTTAATATTGCTTTATCCAGGGTTCATACAAAGTCTTAAAAGTTTGGACAGTTATGTTTTTAAGGTTAGGAATATGCTTGAATTCAAATATACTCCTTGAAAAATGCTTGATTTTTCAACATAATCTGGAGTTTCAACTACACAATCACTCATGTAAACGAAAAATATTTCAAATGAAACGATCCTTTCATTTGTTTGTCTCCTGGCATTGCAGGCTTCAAGAACGCCTGTAGGACTAGCCCACCTTGTTAAAAATGTAATGACCTATAATGTTAGTTCTACTATGCTGTGCTAAATTATGGTAATGCATAATAATAAAGTTTTGTGTTGAGGTTAAAAGAAATCATTTAAGTAAATATCACCAGTGGTCAGTATTCCAACAAAACAATCTTTCACTGTGTGAAGAGTGTCCTTTTGGTTGGTATTTTGATGTTTTTGGTTGATTTGCATGGGGTTTTGACTTGATTTTTCTTTGTCTCTTTAGCAGGTAATTGCTGCCATGGAAACACAGCTGTCCAATGGGCCAACTTGCAACAACACAAGCAACGGTCCTTCAACAATCTCAAACAACTGTTCCTCACCTGTAGAGCCAGGGAGCATAGAGGACAGTAAAACTAACTTGATAGTCAACTATCTGCCTCAGAACATGACCCAAGAGGAGCTCAAGAGTTTGTTTGGAAGCATCGGAGAAATTGAGTCCTGTAAACTAGTTCGAGACAAATTAACAGGTAACCCAACAGTTTGCATTGCTATGACTGATTAATGGCTCAGGCTCAACAGATACTATGTGCTCTGAATTTATTGGCTGCAAGTATGTGCCTTCATTTTGCCATCAAATTGGCACACACTTAGATTTTTAAATTGTCACATTTTAATGTTTACAAAAATCTTTTTCCTCACCTATTAAAATCAACATTGCATCCAAATGTATCAGTGGAGCCCTACTAGCAGTATTATCCATGCCATAAGCTTTTCTGTTTATGCATGCACAATGTGGGATTTCCTCGTTGTATATTTGACATCTAGCATCATAAATTATGGACCTTTTTACCCCCAATAAATGCAGGTGCCCTCGTTTTAAGTCAGCCAATCATTCTGCATCTCATTATGGAGACTATAAGGTACTGTCTTTGCACAATAGCAATTACAAAACCTAGGAAACGGCAGCAGCAGGACTGATTTTTAATTGCTATATATATATATATATATAGATATATATATAGATATAGATAGATATAGATATAGATAGATAGATATATAGATAGTACTTAAATAGGATGACACAAATGCCGCTAGCAAAATGGCATTTCAAAAAAAAAAAGGGCCCCAGGGAAATTGACAGATACTATGGAATAACAGGGCTTTTCTTCTCAAAGGGTATTTCCTTGGTTCCTTATTACAGATAATGCAAGGGACACTCCAATTTAATTGCACTATTAGATTCCTTATATTTGGGCAGTAAGAAGACTTGCAAATGATTTCAGGTAGTTTTAATGGGAGGAATGCAGCTGGCAGAAACGCACACAGTGACATCGCCTGTGTGACATGAGCAGGTAGCTAATGGCTGAGGCTGCTGGATTCTTACTGCATGCTGTTTTGGTCAAGGTTACCCAGACCTTTCTCCATCTGCTTCTTATAATGCGGTCCGATGGTCAGGCACGTGAGCCTATCTGGCCTTTTTTAAGGGTGTGTGTGCGTGCGTGTGTGTGTGTGTGTGTGTGTGTGTACACACACATCTATTTCATTTGCATTTGGCCCTGAAACATCAATAGCCTTAGTTAAGTGAACATATCTTTCCATTGAAATGAGACTGGAGAGCAGGGGCTCATATTTAGAAGCACTGTTGAACTAGGAGGCTAGAACTTTAATAATTATAGATTATATGTATTTTCCAAGGTAGTCACCTTCATCCAATTAACTTGGAAGATGTGCACCCAACCACACCTGGCTTTGAAATATTAATATTTATAGAATATATATTATTATATAGACTTGATCAGTGATCCTCGTTTTTAAAATCAGTTTTGAGCACAGTCTGCTTGGATGATTGAACATAAACATACTTGATAGGTTGCGTATTTAGTGGAGAAAGTGTGAAAGTATCACTCTCTAGGAACTCGATGAAAGTTTTATTTTTAAAGTAACCTTTTTTAAAAGCAACCGTAGTCATTGTTTGCAATTAACATCTGTTTCTCTAGGGATGTCCCCATGCTACCTTAGATGGTGTAGTAATTGTGTGTCAGCTGTTGATTTGGCTTGTCCTCTGCCTTATGCAGCTATCCTGTTATATAAAATCCCAACTATATAAAACTAGCTGCTAGATCTGTGTTTATGTCCGTGTGGCGCATCAGTCATCAGTGTTCATCTTATATCTGAGTGTTGGAAAGTGTGAAAAAACATTCAAGAGTCATGTTAATTTCTAGTGTACACCTTTACAAAAAGAGGCCAGTAATGTAGTATAGAATTACAAGTTTGACTTTGTTTTCAGAATGGGAGCTTCTGTTGGATTGGATTAGGGATGACCGTTGCACCGACATCTTTAGTGAAACAAAGTGTGTAGATGGGGTTCGATTCCAAAGGCTCTTAGCTTCGGTGGTGATCTCATTAGGAGGAATTAGCTATATAAAAACAAATTACCTTTTTATTGAAGAAATACAAATGTAGCCAGCAGGAAAGGGTGAGTTCTTAGCTCTCCGGCTGGCAGTAGATACTGAAACAGGACACTTAAGGGAAGGCACATTTCTTTTTAAGTAAATGTAAACAGCCCTGACATTAAAAAAAATTCAAACTTGTTTAACTAAAACGAAACCTAGCAGGACTGTGGTTCCAATGCTTGCTATGAAGGAGTTGCTAAAGTTTCAGTGTGCCAATTTTTGCTTAATTTGACAGTATCTGTTGATGCAAGAATTTGTAAGGCATCCATTTGATTATACAAGTTGCAGTATGGATGGATAATGGATTGATGACCAGATTTGCCCATCAACAATATCTAACCAGCAGGCTATTATAAATTAAGCAGTTAAACTAGTGGTGTGTGTGTTTTTTTTTTTTTAAAACTGATAAAAGCTTAAATTTGGGCAGGAAAAACTCAGTTGGAAGAAATTAGGCCCTTAATGTTATTCAGAGCCTCCAAGTCATTTCTCAGAAATGATGCTCTGATTTCAATTTCAGCTCTACATAAAACCCCATCCCCTCCAGACTATGTTGCTTTTGTCTCTCCCTTGGCCCTGTGGCAATTGATTTCAGCCAGCCTACATCTGTGTGCTGGTGCTACATCAGATGTTAAGTAATCACCAGAGAGATAAGGCATCCTCTTTGCTTTAAATGTTCTCGCTGCGGCTGCTGCTGCAGCAGCTTAGTCTTTGTGTCATTTTCCTCCCACTATGGGCAGCACTAGTCTTTTACTGGAAGCTGGGTGCAGTTCTCTCTTTGAAAGTGCATCCCATCATGTCTCCTCTTCTCTTTTTAATGACAGCTGAAAGTGAGCAAGTTGTTTATTATGGGAACATGTGTTAAGGCCTTCCAGTCATAACAGTGGATGCAGCGGATACTAGACGTTCCATAGGACGACATCACTATAAGGGTGTAGTTTGCCCACATACAGCTTGTACAGTAGAACACAGTGAGGCGGGCGGTTTGCCCCCCCCAGGCTTAAGTAAAAGTGTCATTTCAAAGGCTCGGCGTGTTTCTCCTGGCTATAACAGTCCCTGAGATGCAAGGTGAAATTAAGTTTATACTTCACTTGATCACACCAGAACAGCCCATGAGAGCAGTGATTCATGGTGGTAAGACCGATAAAGCCACTATGGATGCATATAGGGTGTTCAGATGTAGAGTAAAGCAATGTTAATGGCAATGCTGCAATGTGTTTTTTCTTACTAATACACTATTAATTTTTTTTTAAAATTTATATCGCATTTGTATTGACATACACAAATTTGTGTATTTCATAATCTTAACAGTCTACAGCATGTAAAAGCTGATGTAGCTAAAATGGCAACCTAAGAAAACACCTATTTAAATTTAAAGAGTCTGATTAAAAAGAAAAAAGCTTGTCTGTTTGAGAATTCTGTGAGTGAGTAAGTAGGGACCTCTCGTGAATTCCCCATCACAACACACACACACTGTCATCTCTGAACCTGTTTTGGGCTTAAATGTGAATGTGCGTTATGGGAAAATATTAACTTCATCTAATCTCATATAAAGTTCTAGATAGACTTTGAGTTGCTTATGCACTGTATTAATATGCTGAAGCTGCTTGAGCTGGTGAACTTGACCAGCAGTGGCACTGCAGAGAGACCCAGCAGTGTGGGTGGAGGAAATTGAATTGCCTCTGTGCACATAAAGAGTGGGTGTCAATCTATTGTACATTTTAGAGAGAAACTGTAGAGGGAGGGGAACACATTGAGCCTGGGTTACTGCACTGTGTCAGAGATGAGTTGGTGTGAAAGCAGAGCAATTGCCTGTCGTTTTTAATTTAAGACATGTTTATCAAAGAATTGGTTTGAGAATTTACTATAGGTTGTAAGCCAAATAGATGTTAGTTGGAATTGGGCTTGTGACGTCCTGTGTTCTTCATGCCCTTGCCAAATAAGAAATAAAGACTGACTGTTCATCTGTGTATTCTAGACACCCATTTTTATTTTGAGCAAAACTGCATTACCATTCACTAATGATTCATAAAAGGCAGTTTTGTCCATATTTAGTTGTAATGCGTTGTCTGTGTTTGTATTTTAAGAGTGACCTTTCAGTTTCAGTACCCCTTGTGTATTTTCTGGTCTTGTGATTGCAGGGCAGAGCCTAGGTTATGGATTTGTGAATTACGTGGACCCAAAGGATGCCGAAAAAGCCATCAATACCTTAAATGGCTTGAGACTTCAGACCAAAACCATCAAGGTAAGATGTCAGGTGTGAATGTTTTTAAAAATTGCTAACGGGCATTGCCATGTTCATTCTTATCTCCAATAAGAGACCTAACCAGACCGTCATATTCAACTCGCTGAAATCGGTTACCATTCATGACCGCTTCAAAAATCCAAGATATGCCGTGCATGTCTAGCTTTCTGGGTTGGAGTCGAAGCATAATGAGGCTGGAGAAATGTGGGGTGGAAAGGGAGCCTATTGTTAATCTGGGCACATGCGGCTTTGCCTGGGCCTCAAGTAGAGCAGAACTGTTTCTATGGTTGCATGTGCTGTAGCACTGCTGTATGCCTTTACAGGGAGGTGGCTGCCATTAGCATTCATCAGGCAATGTAGCACTCAGTGTGCTGATGGAAAAACTAACTTGGTTCATATAGTGCTGCAGGATGTGTGGATGGTTGAGCCAGGTTATTAGATGTGATACTTTTTCACAGGAGTTAGCCAGATCCCTTCTCACATCAGGCAGAGGGGTATTAATGAAAATGTCTGAGCAGAAACACATTTGTTTGAATAGCACCAAATTTGTGCGTTGTATGCTTGCTTATTTCTGCATTTAACATTAGAATGTTATATTGACAGTTAATGATGGAGCCGTGTTATCAGCCATACCACTTAATTCCCATGAATCAAACGGAACACTTTTTCTCTCCACCTCTCTTCCTCACTTCATACCTCTGAAAGTAGAACGTTACACACATTTTTTATTTATATATATTAAATCTCGCACATGCAAAATTCTCTAGCTCCTGTCGGAAGTGCAAATAAACCCCAGTGAGGTAGAGGAATATACTTTGCAAATGTTAGCATCAAATGAAGTGTGAAGGTGAGACTAGGAGGGAGGCAGCGATGAGGAGAAACGAGGGAGTTGCCTGGCTGTGGGCAGAGAGCTTTAGCTTAGCACGTTGACTTTGTCAGCCTTCCCTTCAGGGCAGGAACAGGGCGAGTTTTCAGGTGGCTTGACCAAGTGGAGTTCTTATTGATCGGAGAGCACAAAAAGGAATCCTTTTTATAATTAAAGTGAGTGAATTTTTTTCATACAATCCATTGCATAAGATTACAGAGAAGGGACTTGGTCTAGGACCATTTAACACGTCTGACACTGTAATTAAATACAGCTGTGGTGCTATGCAGGTAATTGCCAGTCGAGTCACAAGAACCTGGAGCCACCAGACGGTGGGAATAGCAAGAAACAGCAGGCTCTTGACTTCTTTTCTCCCTGTCTTATTCTCTCATGTAGTCCTCCACAAAACCACCATCAAGCCATTATTGCATATCCTCCTGAAGCTCCTACATTTAGGCTGTATGGGATCCTTCTGCATGTTATTGTATAAATGTCTATTGGGGGGGGATTTATGACTACTCAGGGATGTAATGATGTATTGATCCACAAGTCCTGGTAGATGACTCTCTGGAGTCCCTGTTTTCCATTATTCGGCTTTGTTTATGGATAAATGTTGATTTATGCTGCATATTTATCTGGCCTGCTGCTGGGGATCTGCAAGTATCTCCTGATTTTAGAGACGAGAATGGGCGAGATTAGTGTTAAGAGGCAGCTGCACTGCTGTCGTCTATAGAAATTTTCAAGAAATTATGCATTTATTTTTAAATGAGAGCTGTCAAGACAGGCCTGATGCTGCATCCATCTCTGTCAAGTTTCCAACTGAGTTGATGGACAGAAAATGTGCCAGTTTAACTTTTTCTGGACAGACTGATTTGTCACTGTCCATTTAGGCGATGACAGTCATTCTTAAGTATGCACCGGGGAAAGAAAAATAGGTTGACAAGCAGACTGTGGAGCAGACAAATGATTGCGGTGCATCACCCTATTGTTGTAGGACCTAAATGATTATAAAAACAATCAAGATGGAGAAAATCTGGCATAACAATAGGATGAAGAGAGGTTTACTGTATGTTAGATTTGTAAGAGCACAGGTTTGAACCAAATGTACTGTTTTGTTTTTTGTATCACCATTCTCTTATTTTTGCCTCACATTCAAGCTCCACAACAACCAAACAAAGGTCTCAATCAATACATCTGTCACCGTTTAGTCCACCCTCTGACAGATGAGTGGGGTGTCTCCCTTCAGGTGTGTTCAGACGGAACAGGAAGGATTTTTGTTTTGCTTCGTTAAAGCGAATTTAACTGCTGTGTAGTGTTTTTTTTCACTCTGTGTAAATTGGCCACAAACAGCCAATGACGGCAGAGATGTTTGCTGTAGCAGGCAGTGACATTTTGTGTGTGTGTGTGTGTGTTTTGAGTGCACCTGTGTGCCACAACTCAGACTGATCTTAATTCTTACCAAGAACGCCATTTGCTTATTTTCTCCAGACCCTCTCCTTTTCTTCTTCATCTGTGCCTTCATGGAGTCTCACAGCTTTGGGATAAGCAAGAACTTTTGCTCAAGTTTAAACATTTTAAAATTGAGCAGACCGGTTTTGCCCCCAAGTCATGCCACCTGGAGCAAATCTGCGTCTGTTAAAATTTGCATTTCACATCAACATTTGCTTCATTTAGTCTGAACACACATTTAGAGTTTATTTCTTAGAAGACTCAATACAAGCTTTTATTTGAAACTGCGGGTGCATTTGTATTGAAATGCTGCCAAAAGCATTTATTTGTCCACCTGATAAAGAAATTGTATAATTTTAGATATTATCACTAAACTCAGTCCAGTTAAATACGAGGTAGTGTTCTTTCTGCTAGAAATGGGTCACAGCATCTGCTCTTCTGTTACATAAAAGGTGATGAATAGCTTACTCCGATCTCAGGCAATGTGTACTAGAGGTATGTCAGTTCATTTCTGGCTGTAATGTACCGGTGGTCATGTCAACTGTCTCCGCCTGTAGGTTTCCTATGCACGTCCAAGCTCCGCCTCCATCAGAGATGCAAATTTGTATGTCAGTGGCTTGCCAAAAACCATGACTCAGAAAGAACTGGAGCAGCTCTTCTCTCAGTATGGACGCATCATTACCTCACGCATTCTGGTGGACCAGGTGACTGGTGAGTAGGACAGGACAGCTGTCCTGCGCTTTTGCTTTCCCCCTCTTTTTTGTTCCTTTTTTAATTTACCTATTTTCTCTCCCTTCTTCCCCCGGTGGCTCCCTAACAAAATAACACAGCCAGGTCTGAGAAATGCATCAGAGGTGGTGGTATGATGTCCCAAAAACTGTTTTCCACTAGAGGTGTTCATAAATATGCATAGATGGATAGAATATGAAATGGGTAGCAGGACTTGATGCTTCATCATTTCTTTTTCCCTCCAATATCCCTTCTGCCTGCACTTACCTTCTCTTGCTTTCTCTTCCCATCCCCAAGGTGCACATGCAATGCCTGTTTCATGGAAAGAAATGAAATGCATTTAGAGCCGTTGTATTCTTTTTCTCAACTGTCATGTGGAAGAAGAACCCTTATGAAACACTAAACAGAATCTTTCACTGGGACATTTCCCAATGGTTCTGTCTCTGTGTGCTGCTGAAACATAGAGTATTCCTTCAGTCATGCATTATGGGAGTGTCTTTTTATTTTTCAAACATAAAACCACTTGTTACTGGAGAGTTCACTTTCAGTTTTACTTAAGTATTAATGGAAAATCCATGATCCAACTGTAAGAAAAGGGGAAACCCATTCACCAAAGTCCAAAGCAGGATTGCAACCTGCTATTGCTAACAAACAGACCAACACAAAGTTACTCATGCTTTTGGATGCCTTTTTAATACAGGAGAAAACGCATGTAAGAATTCAAGCACAAACATTACGGAAATGCTCTCCAAATCAAAATGCAAAAGCACAAACCATAAGAGATATGAACTTCAGATATCAAGACGACAAATGTGCAGTAAGAAGTAATACCATAAGCAACATGGGGGTACTGGAGTGATGGACATCGTTTTGACTTGGCAAAGCTACTGAAGCTCAAGGCTGATTGGCCGGCATCAGGAAGAAACCAGACCAAGAGCGAAAAGACATGGATGTCCCATGAGGGCAGTAAGAGGTAAATAAGTCAAAGGAATAATTTTAAATTAACTTATAAGATCTGTTGGATAACTTAAAAGATTTATGAACTGGGAGTTTTTAAGCCAAAATAGCTAGCTATCTACACTGAAAAGTAATGTAATTGGTAAATAATGCTAACTTGTGCTAACTAATGTAAAGTTTGAGACAGTTGTGTTTTAAATAAACAAATTTTTTCCTCCACCCCTTTCTGCCATCTTGCGACGTCTGTGCATGTCACGATCTTCGGTCTTGTTTCTTCCTGCTGCCCACCAATGTCCCATGATGGGAAAGCTACGTATTGTTGCTGGTGCTCAGTCAATACAAGTCCACCTTTTCACCTCCTTGGTTTCTATTCTCTTGCTACACATTTCTCTTGTGCTTTAGGTATTTGCAGCTTTTCTTGATTTTGGAATGGGTCACTACTGATGACTGTGCTTCTGCCTCTTGTATGTGTTTCAGTATTTGCAGTGTTTATTTCTGGATGTGGACCACATTTCCTTAGCCATGTCAGCAATGTTTTACAAACATTAAGTGAAATGGACTCGTATTTTAAATTATATGAGAAATGCACCAAATGCAAATGTCCCTTGTTTGTTTCCAAGTTTTGCTAATAGGGAATCATGTGCCTGCTGCAGCAAGCATCTCTGTATCAGATCATTACTGTATTAATCAGATTTTTAACTGTTAAACGTATTCTCACTACTAATGACTCGAAACGTAGCATTGCAGGCTAGTGATGCAACCTCACTGCAGTGCACTGCATTTTGAGATGCCCGATTTGTTTTCAGAAGGTTTGGGTAAAATAATCATGATGAGATAACGTAATCGCATCACTGCTAGGGGAAAAACTGAGCTAAACTCGTCTTTTTTTTTTACCCGTGAATTACTGTTTAAGCCGTGTCAGTGAAGTTCAGCTAATCTTTTATTACTGTACTCTCCTCAGGCGTTTCCAGAGGGGTTGGCTTCATTCGTTTTGATCGGCGAGTTGAGGCTGAGGAGGCCATCAAGGGTCTGAACTGCCAGAAGCCGCCTGGTGCCACCGAACCCATTACAGTCAAGTTTGCGAACAACCCGAGCCAGAAGACTAGCCAGGCACTGCTGTCCCAGCTCTATCAGTCACCCAATCGAAGGTACCCAGGACCCCTCGCACAGCAGGCACAACGCTTCAGGTAAAAGGGGCACACCAAAAAAAAAAAAAATCTGATTAGAGCCACGCCTAGTTAATACTGCTAGTGATGAGTCTGTTGACCCTCTGAGGCTTTTTGAAATTAGCATTTAAATTGTATCACAGCAGTATTATGAAAATATTCTGTGTTGGAGCTCATTAATACTCTGGACAGAATAATTCATCCCCATATTCACATTTTCAACTTTGTTGTGTTCCTCCTGTTGCAGACGTAGGCTTATGACACAATTGGGTTTGAGCAGATTATGACGGATATTAAAATGAGAAGAGCGATACTCTGGTGGATAAATCAATACATGGTCTGAAAGTTTCTTTGGTAATCAGTCTAGTGAGTGACCATAAATGTGGAAATGAATGCCTAAATTAAGTTGCTTTTCTGATTGGCCCTCAGTGGTATACCAAAAAAATCACAATTTGTGGAAATTGAATGTTACTCTAATATGCTTTGAAAGCTGCAATATTTCCAGCCTAACCTGCAGTTTTTATATGAAAATGTCTCCTGTAGGTTGATAAACAAGTTCAGTCAACAGGTTAATAAGAACATGATAGTCTTGGGATTCAACAACTGACTTTAATTATGGTATCGGAAATATTACTCATCTCCGTCAAAATGCATCATCAACCTCATAAAAAGCTTCTTTATAATGACATTAATGTAAATGTCTGTTGGTGTTTGTTTTTTAGATTGGACAATCTGCTGAACATGGCCTATGGAGTCAAAAGGTAAATTGATTTATCTTTTTTTTTAGATTTCATAGTCTGCTTTAATTGATCTGGAGGGAAATTCAGACCTAACATGAGGGAGTTGATGGGATACATTATTTTTTTTTTTCCTTATATTTATTTTTGAGCTCTTGGCAACATTGCGTAGGTAGTTAACACTGCATATGGTAGCACTGATTCAATATGAGGTTGTTGATCAAAGAAAAATGCTTTTGTGTGCATGCATTAGTGCTCCCCTCTACAAACAAATACATGCATAATCCAGTTGGTGTAAGTGAATCAGACTGTTTGTCTTAACAGCAAGTGATGATGTAAATATTTAGTTTGTGTGTGAAATGCACAAAGGTAGACTTGTGTATGTTACGAGTAGGGAAGGGAGGGCCAGAGCCACCCATGCTCCTAGGAAGAGACCAGTGATGGGTGTCACTAAGGACTACCTTGGGGCCGATGCTGGTTTGGGGGATAAATAAGTTCTGCTCATGTGTGTATTCATGAAGTAGAAATCATGTGAAATTAGTTTATCACTTTTTAAAATCCACGTGGGCACATTTCTCCTACATTGAGCACATCGTATCTACTTAACATACTTAATATGCACAGGGAGAACATGTCATACAACACGGCCGCAGTGGCATTCAAACCTAATTGACCTAACCTAACTGACCTAGCATATTTCACAGTTAAAATTCTCTCAGCAGACTGTGTAATAATTACACATTGTATATTACCTCAAGCATGCCTGTTGTTGCATACCTGCCAACATATGTACTGATACTGTTTATCTGATTAGTGGCCATGATGATGACCTTCTATCATATTGGCCAGACTCTACAACATAACACTTTGATCCCTTATGTACAGTTCCCCAAGTTTAAATATGAGCAAGTTCAGTCATTTGTGCTTTAAACTTCATTTTGACTGGCAATTATTCAGTGTGTCCATCTCTAAAACAAAGTTAGTGACTGTATTAAAATAAGGTTAGTGACAGTGATGCAGTGAAGTGCTTTAATCTTGACATAATGTCACAACATGTCTAGATTAAAACATTGTCTACACTGCTTGTCTACATAACAAAGGACAGACTTTACAATCTCTTACTTGCTGTTGCACAAAATTGCATACTTGTATTTTGAGCTCCATACTCTTACCTTGATCTATTATGGACAGCCCTGTCCTGTTTTAAACTTTGTTGCATCAGACGTCTTTCAGGATCCGCCAGGATACCACTTTGTCTAAGTTCAGTTTTATAAGAATGTCTTCCTCAAGTATGATTGAAGTCCAATCCCCTGAAAGCTCAAAGGCCCATCACTGGCGACAATAGACTTGTGATTTCTCTTCTGCCCCGCTCGTTGGCTGACGTCTCCGTTGCCAAATCTCTCTCTGTGTCCTTAATGCTGGGAGCACACCTGTCATGGTGGATGTTCCCTGAGAGGCCAACTAGAGCAGCTAATCTTATGTGACACCTACTGCAATAATTCATAGGCTTTCCATGCACTTTGAATTTTGTTTCTTCAAACTGCAAAACCACATTTACCAAAGGCCAGGGTTTTTGCTTGGGTTTTTTATAACAGTCTTGGCACAACCTTTAATGTGGTACTTATTCACCACTATAATTTTCCAGTTTTTGTTTTTGAGTAAATACTTGTGTGCTCCTGTGTTTGTAGGCACATGAACTCAAAGCAGCTACAATTTCTAAGAGAAGTGAGGAAAGCTGGATTTATAAACTCTAGCTCTAATATAACTGAATGTGCCCGTTTTGCTGTTCAGTCAGAATGACGGCTCAGCTTTTTTATTTTTTCACGAGGCTAATTTCATAACCTATTGCCCAGCGGAAGAAAAATATTTACTTAGAGAATATCTTGATCATCTAATGATTTGAGTTTTCCGAAATGAAATGAAGGTGTTGACACTGACTGTAGAAGCAATGTAAGCACTGCTCTGAAAGAAGCATGGCTAGTGCTGATCTCTGTAGAGACTTGTCAGATTCGGTTAGGCGTGTTGGCACCATCTCTTGTCTCATAAAAAGGCCCATTTTGTCCTCATTTTGGCTCGTGCCTTGAACCATGTTACCTTTTGTCTTTTGCAGCAGGTTCTCCCCCATGGCCATTGAAGGGGTGACCAGCCTGGCTGGCATCAACATCCCGGGGCACGCGGGCACTGGCTGGTGTATCTTCGTCTACAACCTGGCTCCAGACGCAGATGAAAGCATCCTTTGGCAGATGTTTGGGCCGTTTGGTGCCGTCACAAATGTCAAGGTTATCCGCGACTTCAACACAAACAAGTGCAAAGGATTTGGTTTTGTCACCATGACTAACTATGACGAGGCAGCCGTGGCCATCGCCAGCTTGAATG
Organism: Maccullochella peelii; assembly: GCA_002120245.1. Taxonomy (NCBI): domain Eukaryota; kingdom Metazoa; phylum Chordata; class Actinopteri; order Centrarchiformes; family Percichthyidae; genus Maccullochella; species Maccullochella peelii. The sequence continues at coordinate 30,076 of LKNJ01003389.1, forward strand.
GATACCGCCTCGGGGACAGAGTGCTGCAAGTCTCGTTCAAAACCAACAAAACACACAAAGCCTAATACCCACTGAGATTGTTTCTAGAAAACTCAGCAGAAAATGGAAACAGAAAATGGAAGCGCATTGACCGTAACTTTCTACATTAGTAAAAACAGCTTTGTAAATCGGTGTTACGAAGAAAAACAATATTTAGCGTCCAACAATGTGATTTTTCTTTTTTCACTGCTACGCTTTGAATCTTCTCAGTATACTTTAAAACAGGAAAAAAAATACTGCAGGTTTGAATGCCTGTGATGTTGAATTCTCTTGCTGTCTTTACAGATGGACCATCTAAAACGTTAGTATAGGTTTTGTCATTTTGTTGCACATCTGCTTTGGAACAGTAAGTCTTGTAAGGTTGTGTAGTGATTTTCTTTGTATTTTTCTGTGTTCTGATTTGCCTTAGGTGCGTTATGCCTTCAGTGGTTAGCAAGTACTTATTTTCAACTATTTGCAGTTTTGTTGAATTTGTAAGTATTCCGTTCATTGTAATATGAGTTGGTTATTGGTTGGCTGCATAATGTTGCTTATTGTAAACTTAACAGATAAAAGACAAAAAAAAATTCTTAAAGCAGTACCTTGCCAAAGAGCTAAGAACCTCTTTGATGTGGGTTTAAAAAGCATCTATTTTTATAAAAAGAAAAATTTGGAGAAACTTTTTACTGGACCTGGAACAAAATATTTTGACTTGGATACTTTGAGAAATATCTTCATATGACACCTTGTGAGCTTTTGAACTTTACAGGAAAGTTTGCAGTGGTTGAAATTTCTGGGGAGATTTATGATGTAAAAGATACCTTTTGAGATCTTTGTATTATCTTTAGATTATAGAATCAATGGCAGTGCTGGTTTCATTTGTAAAATCATCTGTGGGTCCCCCTGTCATCCTGGTTGTTATATGGCTAGCAACTCTCTTTCCGATTTGATTTGGAAACCGACAAAAATACAAAGGTTTAATCGCGAAAAGTGCATGCAAAATTATAACATGGAGATATCTTAAAAGGTAAAAATCAGTTCTTCCTAAAGGATTCCCTTCAGACAGAGCTTGTGGTGTTTTGTGGTGTACCTACGATATATCATTAGACTGATTGTCTTAATAACAGCCAATAAGGGTTTTTACATCCTTTTTTATATGAAAGATTGAGGACAAGCCAATGAAGGCAGCAGCTTAAGAAAAACTAGTCTGAAGAATAGAACGGATTACTCCTGAGCTTTGAACTGTGTAAATAAGTCCTTTTTTATGTTGAGTATTTGGTAGACTTTTGGTTCTAGTTTGGACTTCATCAGAAAGTGTGATGTTATATATATCGTTTTCTTTTATGGAGTATGTGGGGTCTTTTCATTTTGGATATGAACCTTTTTTAATTTAAGTTTTCCTTCAGTTGAAATACTTGATTTGTTGTCCCATGGACTAGCATTACAGTGCATCAAATTTGTTGGTGGTTTGGTCTGTAGATAGTCTTGCTTTGTTTTAAAAAAAAAAAAAAAAAAAAAAAAAAAAAGGTATTAAGAAACTATAGACATGTTTTTGTTTTTTTTTATAAATATAACATTATAGATATATATATTTATGTGGTAAAGAATGGATATAAACCACAGTTTTGAACTATTTAGTTTTTTTCATATATATATATATAATTTAAAAAAAATATATACGTAATGCATATAGCCTGTCTTTAAAATCGTAAAAAGGTGTATATTGCTTTATTCACTTTGGGGGGAAGGTCAGTGAAGCAGTTCCATTAACAATAGCAAAATTGGTTGCAAGAGTTTGTCAAACATCTAACTCATGTTGAATAAATGGAGGCTGGTCGAGCCTTAGATGCACTGAATACTGCACCTGCATCCTGCTTGATATTTAAACCAATTACTAGTCATGCTTCCCCTTAAATGAGCAGTGTGCTATGCATTATATAATTATCTTTGCAACTGCTTTTTCTTGTTTATTCCTTCTTTGTGTTACTTGTACAAGTTAAATTTAAGTCTAGATGAGTTGTGATACCTGCTGCTGTGGAGTAGAGACTACATTTTTCATGCCTGACCTGTCGATGTTAAATCATTTTTCTTTTTGTAACTTCTTGATTATTTGGTCTTGGCAAATAGTGCTGATGGTCCGGCAGAGAAAAATGTTCCCTCTCACCCCTCTTATCTCAGTTCTTAATATGAGACTGATTATTTATTTGAAGTTGTATAGTCTGACTTGGTTCACAGCCTTTTGGAATAGAATATCTTTTGAGTATTTAAAAGGATGTACATGTTCTTTACTTTGTGTTTGGATACTTTGGATTTTTTTCCATGTTCAGTACATCAATAAATAAGTTGAAGGGCATTGCAGGATCACATTCCTTTTTTCCTGTTTTCTAAAAAATGGTTTTGCCAATTTAACATATAATAATGTCAGCATTCATATTTTTCACACCATTCTCTTGTTAAAATTTAGATTCTTTAACTTTTTAAAAACTCTAAACCTATCTTTTAGTGTACACAGATGGCACACCCATTATCATTTTATTTAATTTATCTAATTGCTCTGCTCTTTAAATCGCTTTATTCATTTAAAAGTTGGCCAAATGTACCATTTGAAGGAAATATGATTATTCATTTTCTTTCTTGGATGAGAAGATCAATACCACTCTGTACTGTAAATGTGAAGCTACAACCAGGTGATGTTGGCATATAGACTGGAAGCACTGGAAAACAGCTAGCCTTTTGCTTTAAAATAGCTATTGGAACACAGTTTCACACTTTTTTTACACTTGATTAATACTTTCTTGTGTAAAGTTGAATCGCGGACTGTTGATTAGATTGTAGCTTACCTTCTATTGCACAGTGGCGTTCAGGGAAGGAAGACCAAATGCACAGTAGTTTAAATACACCAAGTTTTTAAAGCTTTCAAGTTTGGAGGGAGGGGGTGTAACGAATCTATTTTCAAGTTACCACAACACAATTGGGTCAGAGTTCAGGTGCTGGCTTGAGTGTGCCCATCACAAGGAGCAGCACAAGGCTTGAAGGAAGAAGCCTGATATAGAGTATTGATTTTTGTTTTTTTCCCCATGTCTTTGTTTTTTTAATCTTATGCTCCACTTGAGGCAGACGGCCTCGCTGGAGATAAAATGGCCTGCTTTGAAGTGCGCTTCCCTACTGCGCAGCCGCCTCACACTGCCCGACTGTCATTTTAGGGGCATTGCAAGGACGCAGATAGGAGCCGCTGAGGAAACCACACTGCCTTTTTTTAAAAGGCAGCTTATTTTTAAAGAATTCATTGTTTGGGTGAAGGAAAAAAAGTTCCAGCACGTCACTCAGTTTAATGAAAACAATATTTATGGCATGCTCAATCATGTAGTCATTCCAGCTCTCTGTTTGGCTAGCAGAAGATAAGGAGGCTAATCTGTGTGCTGCTTAAAAAGCTTTCAGAGTCTCTCCGATATTTAGTGTTCCATTAGCCCACATGTTAAACCAGAAGTAATCTTTCCTGACAGCAGTTTTTACTATGAAAGGAGTCATTTTTGCAATTTAAAAGCAACCCGCATGTCAATGTTAAGGTTGCAGTGCACTTCTTGGGTTTGTTGTGCTTTACTGGAAACGGATATTGATGTGATGAGCTTTGGGTGACGACATGTATGGTTCTTATCTGGCATGTTTGAGGCTCTTCCCCCAGCTGAAACTGGTCTTATCATGGCAGACAAGTTATATGATTGGGCATTCTCGAGCTATATGTTGTGATTACATGCTGCTAGTAAAAATAGGATTAGGCTTCAGCAGTTAACGGCCGTCACCGATGTCACATGAGTTGATGTCACATCCTTGTTGGTTATTTGACGTAAAGAAACCAATTTTTAGTCGGTGGGTTTCTTCTGGCAGCACACTGGAGGGTTTTGACTGGTGCTTGAAAATTACTTGGACTCCTTATTTGAATGCTTTGGACAAGCAGTCATTCAGTTAACAAAATGAAGTACAAGGGACAAAAATGAGCTTTTAACTTTGAAGAGGACACCATTTTATCCCAAGTGACGTCTCAGTGCTTGCTATGAAAAGGCCAGAATATTAAATTGTGTTTTGATGGAAACTGCCAAATCAAAACTAACCCAGACCATAAAAGGTAGAAAAAGTCATTACCTGGCTGTGGCACCATCTGGTCTGTCATATACAGTGGTTCCCAACCTTTTTTTGTCATACATACCCCCACAGCCCTGTCGGATGAACTCAAGTACCCCGTCAACCTGTCGTGTTCTAAAGGTGTTCATTGAAACTGGATGTTATTTGGCACTATTATATAAAAGTGAATATTAACCCTGTCATACAATTAAAATGTCAGTGTTTAGGTCAGTTTGGTCAAGTTTACATTTGTACAGATAACACTTGAGTGGCAGAAGCATGTGTTTCAGCTATTTATCCATTACTTTCAGCTAAGTATTTCACACATTTCCTTTACATGTAGCAATTGCAACTATTATTACTTTTAGCTAACTATTTCAACCATTTATCCATTACTTTTGGCTAACTATTTCAACTGTTTACACATTACTTGTAGCTGCGTTAACACGCAATATTTATACACTAACACAACAGAAAATTATATAAAATGTCATAGAAAGGTAGAAAAACCTTTCTCCTATATGCCCTTGATGTACAGTAACATGTACCTGCTGCAGCTCCCACATGGCCAGTATGCGGAGATTTTAGCCCCAGCAGTGTGTCCTCTATACATTTTCTCTTTACCCTAGCCCCTCTTTCATTCTGTGTTAATGAAGAAGAAAGGGTCAAACAGATGGTTCTTCCATTATCATGCCACCCATTTGCTGCTCTCACCCTCATAACCGCCCCTTGCACTTGTGAAACCTAACATACTGTAGCATGGTATGTAAGGGGACAGGAGATAAATAAAACATGCTTGTACATTTTGTTGCTGATGTCAGCATGCACACGTAAACATATTTGCATATGGTCTGTCTGCTGATGTGATTTATGGCCCACCAGGTTTTCTATTACGCTCATTTATAATTTGCACCTACCCTCCTGTTCAGATTCCACAGTATAACTGAGACACAAAGGCCTTTTTCATCTCATGGCTTTCTCCCATTGTGTGTGTTGAGAGCTTGTATTCATGCACAGACAAATGGGATAATTGGAGTTCGTCAATGACATGATGTTTGTACTTTTGGGCACAAAACCCGCTAATCCTCAAAGTTGGAACATGAGCATTTTGCATACTAAACAATTACTTGCAAGGGTTACCACTATGACATTGGTATGCATTAAAAGCTTTATAAAAATCTGGACTTACCTGAATGTTAGACACTGTCCTGTAGGTCAAACATGAGACAATGAAAAGTAATAAAACCTAACTATTCTAGGATTAAACATTGAATTAATAACAAACAGGATGGCTGCAGTTGGAAAGGTTTAGATTTATTTGGAATTTTTCAATGAATATTACAGGAACATGTCTCAAATTTAAGTTTTTTCCTTACGTTTACTCCAATTCCAATTTTCATGGACTTCCTCTGACTTAGTGTGCTTTATGCACAGTTTTAAACTGAGTATTTGTCCTCTGTGGAGCATTGTCTTTCATCCACAGATGAAACGCTTTTGAGCATTTTAAATAAAAAGGCCTTTAAGCTGATTGGGGTGGAGTGGATGAATGGCGGTCCTTTATGTGACTTGTATATGATCCCTTTAATGGCCCAGTGTCACGGATAATTCACAAGTAAATTCACAAGTACCTTCTCATTGTGTGAGGTTCTTCCATTAAGCACGCCCTGAAACATTCTTTTTAACAAGCGGTTACGAAGGGTTAGACATGTTGCACCTGTCTGTTTGAGAGGATAAGTGATGACAAGCGGTCCTTGTTGATTGCACACAAACTGAAATGAGTCAATTGCTAAGTTGAAAACACTGAAATGGAGTTAAAGTAGCATTTTTGACTGGCTTGAAATTAAATAAATGTTGAAGGTCAAAGGCAATAAGACCCTTTTATATGTGCACCACATGCAGAGACGTCCCTCTATCTCTGCTGCTACTGACGGAAATGCCACGCAGCTTACATAGTGTAGTGTAAAATGTTGAAAGCTTCTCTTTTGCATCATATTTCCGTTTTTCAGACATCAAAGACATTTGGCTCCATATAGGACCTTGTTCAGCTGTCTTTCTATTTCTTGTAGTCCACGGTCAAACATATTCAGTGATTGGATTTAAGTTGTTACATCACAAATGGTTGGAGCTTGGCTTCCTCCAGCCCTGTCCGATCAGCACTGACTTCCATCAACAAGGCATCATCTATCTTCCCTAACGACTCCATGTTATTCTCCCTATGAGGCCTTGGCACCTCCGTTCCATAATGAGGCAGTGAAGAAAAGGGGTGCAGATTAGAATAACAGCCTTAACTAATCCATAACAGGCCGATGAGGCGCCACGTTTGGGGAAACTGTCATTTCTCATTTTGCAGTGCCATGGCAAAATCTCTCCTCTCTCTCAACCCCCACGCAAAACAAGCCACAAGTATAGTGGCTGTGGCAAGCCGCCGGCACAAGGACGGCAATCAGCAAAACATAGCGTCTTCCCCTGTCTCTCCTTTTTCACAGCTTCCGCCAATAGTTAGAGGCATGGATTTTCCTCTCCGTTCTCCTCAGACTGTCGACTTGGAAATCAAAGATGAGTTTCAGCTCGGAGGAAACTACTAAGGACTGCAGACCCCATCTCATCTTGTTATTGACAAGTCTTGTTCTTTAGTGATGGGCAAACAAGGCTTTCTCGAAGCTATGTGGCCTTCCAGGCAATAGTTTTTGAAAATAGGTTAATTTCTCCAGGCTGCGAGTGTTTATTGGGGGCCCCTGCTGGTCAAAGGAATTTACAGTAGGCAGGTGTATCATAGATGTAAGAAACTACACAATAAAAAAAGACACCAATGTGCCATAGTTGGTCCAATTAATCTCTAGTAGTAAAACTACTGATGTAAAAAATAAGTATAATAACACAATTTTTCACTGACACATAGTTAACCTGGAAAGAACTTGTATTGCTCAAAAGATTGAACCCCTACCATCCTGCAGTTAATAAAATATTGAAATCAACATCAGACACAGCATTATGTGTAATATATTTCACTTCAAATTTAATTTACATTTGGGGGAGACTCATTGAGTAGCAAATTAGTGTCCAATTTGCAAGTCAAAACAAGACAAATAGAAACTGCGTGGTGATAGATGGCATCTGGGGGTTTTAGAGCAAAACTTGATGCACTTTCACAGATGACATAGGTTTATGACTGAGAGACGGATGGCTTCCACCTGATTACGTGTGAAGGATCTGGGGAAATGGGCATAATTTCTATAAGTTTAGCTTCACCTTTAATTTGTCAGTTAATGCTTTGACGTAGATGAGTTTTGAACAGTATGCACAGTATACTTAATCAATACACGTTTAATAAAGAATGCCAGTCTGAAGCATATGCTGATGTCACAGTCATGTTGCCCCTAAATGTGATGCAATGTAAATCTTGTGTGGTAAACAGGAAAGGACCCAAAATAGACCCTTGAATAACTCCTTTGTGCTCACATTGTAAACTATGATCCATTAGACAAATAATCTTGAGACTATCTGCAAACTAGTTAATCAAAAAAGAATATATTGCCAGCTGTGTCAAGAAAACAGGCTATGTCAGTAGGTGGATTCAAAGATTACTTTACCACAAACATTAATATCTTGTGGTTGTTGTGCAAATTGAGTCATGTAGTTAATTATCATTCCAATATAGTACTGATATCCATAAAACAATACCAAACATTTAATTAGCTATTATTGGCAAGAAAAAAGATGATTATGGTTTTCTCCTCTATTATGTCGATGAAACCTGTCACTGTACTCTGTACTAGTCAAATCCCCAAGAAATCATGTGAGGTAAGGAGAATCCCACTCCTGTTGTGCAGCAGCTGTAGCTGGATTCAACATTAGTGTCAGGTTCGCTCATCACAGCAAACACAGACTGATGAGCTGCTGCAGTTCTGGCCATTTTCTACCACTTGCACAGCAACTACAGGCAATGACATGAACGACAATGGCGAGCAATGTGGAGCACCTTCTGTTGTGTACTAGTGTCAGGTGTGAAACAAAAGACCAAAAGCATACATGAAGACAGAGAGGCATTTTGGGCGCTATTAACGGATTGCAACACCCCGCTGTGCATGTTGATATATGCATGAGGCCTTGATGGAAGCTCAGCATATGTGTGTCTTTGTCCTAGAAGTCAGTTTCTGTGTTGCACATCTGGAAGCATTTTGCATGTTTATGATGTGTCCTTACATTTATGCAATGTGAGTTTTACTCTGCCGTGTTTGCATTTGTACTAGGCGGAGGGTAAAGTAGCTGCTGGCTGCTTCACCAGCGTCTGCTCTCCTGTAATAAGCCCTGATTTAAGGCTGACCAGAGGACGCCAGGAATAGTGCCTTGTCCCTCATTTCCTCTGCAGCCAGTGGAGATGAGATCTCTTCACAATATTTACCCAGGGAATAATGATGTTTGATTTGACTCTCTTCTGGGTGTGTCTCTGTGAGGGCTATTTTCATCCACTGCTGCCACTGAGAGAGAAAACAGACAGAAGCTATGTCCACAGGAAAAAAAAAGCCTCATATCATTGTTTATGGATGATGCTAGGTCGGTGTATTTCTGTGCTCGGCCTTCAGAATGAAGAGCTGCTGTGTTGCACTGTTGGTAACGTGACTCACTCGGTTTCTTAGTTTAGTCTAGTGAGACTGCATCTCAGATGCTCCACATCGAAAGGAAGAGTTGTTCCAATAGCACAATAAGCATGGACACAGACCTCTCCTATACTACATAGGAGCAAGACTTCCAGACACAAAATGACTATGAACGGCTCAGCCACGTCTTTGTGGTTGTTTTGTGTTTTTCTATGTCTCTTTGTGGTCAGTTTTATATTTCTTCTTGTGGTCCTTTTGCCTCTTTTTGTGGTCCTCTTTGTGTTCTTTTTGTGTGTCTTTGTAGTCATTTTGCATCTCTGTGGTTGTTTTGATTCTTTGTAGTAATTTAGCATATCTTTCTAGTTGTTTTGCATCTCTTTGTAGTAGTTTTGTCTCTTTTTTTGCTTCTTTGAGGAAAAAAAAAAGACACAAAATCAGGTATAGCAGAACTCCCGGGTGCTGCTGTTGGTTGAAAAACTGAACTTCAGTATATGAAGATGAAGAGACACTTTCTGCCCAGGGGCCCCCTGACTGCTTGGGCCCCTAGGCCTGTTCAGTAATCCATCCATGACGGTAAATAAAACATTATCATCTGTTTTTGTGAAGCTCCAAAAATAGATTTTTTGGGTTCTGGATTGCTTTTTTTATTGGTTTACTAATATGGATGGATTTATTGTGAATTAGATTTTAATGTATTATTGTGCCATAACATGAATGTGTGTTTGTAGCACAGACAGAAATGAAAATCAGGCATGTGCTATCAAGGCTTCATTAAACCATCACTACTGATCATGCATCCTGCGGTAAACATGGCATATAAGGGAAATAGCTAAGCAAAAAAAGGAATACTTTAAACTAATTAGCTTTTCTAACAAAACACTTAATTAAAATGTCCATTCTGACTGGAATTTATGTGTAGCGGCTATTCAAAGCTAAAGTAGGGCTTGGAAATCCTCTGGGATTGTGGGTTGTATTTACCCACCTTGAGTTTCCTCAGCAGCTCAGCTCGAATGCTATAGAATTGCACTGTAGTATTTCATTACATATATCATTACAGTCTGCACTCTCTCTGAGGAGCAGAGTCATTTGCATGGCTGCTTGTCAGACCATGTTAATATTGACAGATTTGCACCCATTTTAATCATGCCACATGAAAGATATACAAAGTTGTTTATGACTGCTCCACCACTGAGCAATAGGCACATTCCGTACTGCAGTGCACATTAAAAAAGATTGCACTTTGTTCCGAGCAGTAAATGCAAATCACAGACGTCAGAGAGGTAGAGGAAAAATAGATGACTGGGACGGCAGTTTGAGTCTAACGAAAATGCATTTACATATTAAACCATACAGCATCGTGCAGAACGAGGCTCCAGCCTGTAAGGAGTAGCAGGGGCCTCGCCGCTGTGACTGCAGTACCGTAAATTTGAAGTTGTTTACGGATGCTGCCATCTTGGTGCGCTCCGGGAGGGGAACTTGGAGCGGGGCCATTTACCGGCAGCTTGATGAGAGTGCAGTGAAGCGAGTTAATTAATACAGCATCCCTGGGCCCACAGGCTAGGCTGCAAAGCTAACCCAGGAGGGAGGAAGACCGAGAAAGGGACGGAAGAAAGGACAAATCACGTGTGGGGAATCATAGATATATACAGAGAGAATAAAACAGACTAAGTCTCCAGCACCTGCTAGGACTGGGAGATGTAAGGCAGTAAATCACACAGCTAAGAGTTATGGATACAGCTGAATTAGCCATCTTGATCAAATCCTAACAGACAGCATGATATTTAGGTTTTTTTAAGGTGGTCACTATGTCAAATTAAGCACTCATAGTTAAAAATTGTTGCTGTGAATTGGCCAAAAGACAAGGCAGGCTACACATTGGACCCTGACAAATCGTACCTTTCCATCTTTCATGACGTGTGACGTATGCTCAGTAAGGTGCCAGGGTTTCACCTGACAGCACCAACAACAACATTTGTACATATCTGATTACGGTTTTATGAATAAAAGTGAACTTGGGACCATCCATCGTCACTCGTCCGTCTGTGTTTTTCCTTCTTAGTCGGAAGGTTGTGTGTTGTATGTGTGTTGGGTTATTCTACATAGCTGTTGTCACACAAATGTTCTGTTCCCGTCATATCTGTCGAGTCAGACCATTATTGGTCCTTGAGTGTATTGAGTTGATGTCAGTCAGATTTTGGAGAGATCAGATTTGAGGCATGGATTCAGTGTTTAGGTTCCTTCAGTTGAGACACCACCTCACTGTGTTTTCTGCAAGAAAATACAGGAGGAGGAGAAGTCACACCTCAGAGGCTTAAACAGTTAATTGAATTCAGAAGGTGATACAGGACAGCCCTGGCATTTGTAGTTTTGGCACTCGCCAAAACGACACGCTACAGTGTGATAGGCTACGTTAGACTTTGATGTTTTACACTGTATTAAAAATGCATCCTTTACAATCCCATTGTAGCTTTCTCCTTCTGGCGTAACCAGAGGTAGAGTGAGAAGGAGACTGACAGCAGACCTGCGCTCCAGTGAGGGAGGACTTTCTAAAAAACAAAACACTATCTAGGTCCAACCCACACCAACATAAACTAAACTGATCTATTGGCTTCCATAACCTCTTAAACAAAGCGGAAAAGGAGCAACTTTGGTTTCCCTTCCCCTGCAACCGATTTTTGGTCAACTGTGAGCTAAGATGTTTTCAGTCATGGCACCGCAGTTGCCGCTTCCCCTTAACTTTGCCTCAGTGAGAAAACTCTTGTCTGTTGAGCTCCATCAAACAAGAGAAAAACTTGCCCGGAGATAGAGGAGTCCGTAGGGAGGTCCTCGCCTCCCCCTCTTACTCTTTCTCTCTCCGTCTGTATCCATTTATTCTAGCTGGCAAAAAACAACTTTGGGACCAAGGTTGTCAAACAACTTTCTTTTTTTTCTTCCCCCAGCTGAGGTGCAGTCTATGGAAGTAAAAAAAAAAGCAAATCATTTGCAAACTCAGCTTTCCAAGGATGTTCTTTATTGTAGACTGTCTTGAAGAATAGCTCACACTGGTCAGTGCTCTCCTATGCTAAACAATGATTTTATTTTTTAATAATAAGCCCCTTCATTCATTGACTGAGTTTATCACGTTTGCAAATCAGCCAAATGACGGCAGCAAAATACTGTAAATAGCACGCCTGCCAGTAGACACAAAAGAGAGAGAGGCTATAAATACCCTGAATAAATCCTCCTAATCAGGAAGTGGGAGAAGCACGAGCTGCGTTGATATAGGAAACTGGTGGCTGAATCCCATTTTAAATGCTTTCGCCAGCTTTTCCTTTTGGTTAATGTTTAGAATGTTTATTCACTCGATAATTACCATATTAAAATGCATGTAGGAGTCTGTGCCGTTGTGGTGGGAAAAGATAAGGCTGCTAGAGTAGGGAGAGAAAAAAGTCTACCGGAGGCCTATCGGTGAGTTCTGAATAGCTTTATAATTACTGAGATGCACAGACATAATTTCCTTCTAAAAATAATGCAAAGTTTCATTTCCCTCCCATCCCTTAATACTCCTTTTCTCTCGAATGCATTAACTTAACCTCTTCCTGTATTAGTTGGTGTGGTGCCATGTTAAGCACAGTGTAGCCTAGTTTCTGCACAGCTTGAATGTTGTTGCCTCCCTGTTTTGGGATTGAAGAAGATTCCAAATTTTGACACATTGGGGTTGTATTCATGAATATGACATACTGTCTTTTTACTTGGTGGAGTTTTATTTGCATATATTTCTCATAAGTTTTAATCTTTTGTGTATGCTGACACAAAAATTGTATTATTTATTCTGTGCACAGAGAAAGTTTCCCATACAGAACAGTTGGATCTGTCACTATCGTTTGGCCTTAATTAGACGAACCTGGAGACTGCCGACAATTTAACAGGCTGTTTTTGAATTTTTAGGCCAAGGGATGGCTGGGTGTTTTTTTTCTTCCTAAAACAGTTTAAGTAAAGGTGGGTCTGCCCTGTTTATAGTTATTGCTATTATCAAGTAGAATAGAACTCATAACAGCTAACATTGAGCTCACACAGATGGGCCCTTAATGTATTTGTTAGCCTTTTGTTGGCTTTTCTTTAGAAATATTTTGCAACACAAAAACTGGCAATCCCTTCATAACAGATATGACATATTTCATGTTTCCAATACTGTACATGTTTTGAATGTGAAGGTGTAATACTAAATTACAGGACTACCCCTTTAAGATTTAAAGGGATTATGCAGTTCACCAAAGATGTCCTACTGTGGTTAAATTAGGAATGAAGGTTGAACAATAATGTCATTAAAAGATTAACATGATTTAGGGATATTGTCAGTAACCAGGATCTAATGACTGAGACAAAGCTGTATGTGACTGAAGGTATCTATAATCACGGCCTTTAGCCCACAAAAACAGTAGCCTAGGAAAGGACTGAAAAGGAAGGGTTGCAGGAGGGGGTTTGTGACGACGAGCAGGTTCTCCTATGATGAAATATTGATGGCGCTGACTTTGATTCTGCAATAGGTACTTTTGATCCAGATCAGTTGTGGCAGAAGAGACACCCCCCCCCATTCTTCCTCAGGTGTATCGCTGATCTTTTTGCTTTCGAAAAATGCCATCCACCCTCTGCTACCTTTGATCAAATGTGTAGACTTTGAAGAAGAACTTATAGAGATCAATGATGTGTATGTATACAGGCAGGCAGATACTGTAGGTCTATAACTCAATATGTTGCAGTGGGTGCTGGATGAGTGCCAATGACGAGGCTTTGCAGTTAGTCAGTTGTTGACTTTTATTTATCTCGACTGCTGCTACTGTAATTGATGACTGAATCAAATACAGTGGAAAAGTAACCGCTGACTTCTTTGCTTTTTTTCATCTGAACAGCGATCGTCTCTTTTCTCTCTCAGCACTCATCTGAAATTTAAATCCAATACTTCCAAAAGCGGGGAAAAAACAAAACAGGCTATATTATTTAAAGAGACAGATTTCATTCACAAAAACTCAGGGCTATAAATCATGAGGCTACATTGTCAGTGTGTTCACATCTCTTGCGCAGCTCATCACCCCAATGCATCTTTGCTTGCTTTTTTCCGCCTCTTTTATCCCCTCAAAAGAGTCAAGTGCTCTTTTCTTTTGCTTGCCTACAATCCAGTGTATGTGTGGAGTGGAGAGTATGATGTGTCCAGTGCAGCATTGTGTCCCTGGGTAATGGAGCATGAAGAGCCATCCATCTGCATTCTCAGATCCTATCAGCAGTGTGTCTCACCTGCTAATGAAAAGTTAGCAGGTACTCTGCTGCAGCCCTTAAAATGGATGACTTCCCTGCATAGCGGAGGCTGCCATGCACACTTGACTCCACCATCACTCTTCTTAGTCTCTTTTCCTTTCTAACCCTCCCTGCAGCATGCTAACACTCAATTCTGACCTTTTTTTTTTTGTTATTTTTGCAAGGGTCCACTTGTTTGATCAAAATTTGGAGGCGTTACATGATGACCACGTGAGCAAATATTAGCTGCTGCTGAAGCTAGCAAGGTTATGATCCACAGTCTGTTTTCCTCCTTTCCTAAGTGAAATTCTAAAACTAAATTGGCTCCTCATTGTTTACCCTATTGCTTAGAAAAACGCAGTACTTATTTTTCCTTGCCCCTCACTGGGAACCAGCCTGGCCACACTATATGTTTGAAATACAAAGCAGCGGCACAAAGACGGTGCTTCGTTAATAATTGCCATAATTGTATAAGTATGTGGAAACCGCTACACAAAATGGAGCAATGACTATTATCAGGTTGATAACCAATAATTACTTACAAACTCTGTGCTCATTAAGCAGCTCCTGTGGAGACACTGAGCTCAATATAGCCCTCCAGAATCCCCTCCCTTCGCCCACCAGGATCCCGCTGCTCTCCGTCTCCCTCTTGTTATATCCCAGTTTCTCTCTCCTCTTTCTTCATCCCGATCTGCTTTTCACTCCATCTGTTATCCACATTCTGTTTTGATCTCTTCACTCTGGCCTGCTCTTCTTTGTCACCCTTCTCTTTCTCCTTCTCAGCCTTCCATCCCTCTATCCACACATTTTTCTGCTAAATCCCAACATCCTGTTTATTTATGTTTATGGCATGCTGCTTTCTACCTCCCTCCTCTCTCTGGTCTTCTCTCCCTGAAAGATTAACCATCCCCTCTGCATCTCTTCTCATCTATCATCCTAATGGGGGCTACAAGAGGGGAAAAAACACCGAGGGAGAAACAGCCACCGAAGGGCAAGGAAAGTGTTTGGATTGCAACTGTTGATCAAGTTCCAGTTTGTCATCAGGTTTATTTACGTGACGCTGGAGGCACAGGACCAGACCTCATCTTAACTTCTAAAATTGTCATCTGCAACGGTACACATACAGTGCATCCGGAAAGTATTCACAGCGCTTCACGTT
>LKNJ01003390.1:0-45225 GCA_002120245.1 Maccullochella peelii
AGTTGAACCAACTGCGAACTGGCACTAGCACCAGCCCAGAACCAGCACTTGGTTCGCATTGGTGGTAATAGAGTCAGATTCAGAGTCAACAATGTTGAGTTAGAGCAGTGAATACAATGTATGTAACAGTTTATAAACCATTCTGATGTCCAGAGATTTATGATAAGTGTGGAGACCCTGTGTGATGATGTTATTTAATTGTCTGTCA
This sequence comes from Maccullochella peelii, assembly GCA_002120245.1. Classification (NCBI taxonomy): domain Eukaryota; kingdom Metazoa; phylum Chordata; class Actinopteri; order Centrarchiformes; family Percichthyidae; genus Maccullochella; species Maccullochella peelii. Next base: position 209 of record LKNJ01003390.1, read on the forward strand.
TCCCATGTGGATAAGTTAATACTGTGATGTTTCTCTCTGTGATTTCAGCTGGAATTTGTTTTGCTGCACAATATCCTTCAAACTTGTCACTGATGCCATTATCCTGTTTGTGGGGAGTCACTAAGTCCACTAGCAGGATGTTCAATGTCTGAAGGAGATGCCAAACAGATAGTGGGCTAATCGTTCATACTGGCAGCTGCCCAGTAATCTGTTACCTCAATCTCCACTTATTGTCCCCTGGCTGTTCTCTATTTGCTGTTCTGCTGTTTGTGTTTGATTATAGTTTGTTGACATTGTTGCTCTTGCCTTTTGTCCTCTCCAGCTGGATGGGGACACCATGTTCCTGAATATGCCAGACGCAGGCCTTGAATTTGCCTCAACCAGTCAGGTTAGTGTTTATATGTGTGTGTGTGAGAGAAACATAGACAGAGTTAGTGAGTGCCCTATGAAGTTGTTTCTCTCACATTTCCTAGTTTCTAATTACATTGAGCTAATTACTTAAGTGTTATAACATTTCCCAACAGAATTAGATGTTCTATATCTTGTTGAAGCACTCATTCAAAAGTATATATATAAATAATAAAGTACAATAGTATTTGTTAATAAACAACATAAACACATATGCCATAAAATATATATGGCAGGTGTGCACAAAATTCACAAATGAGTATTGAATGCCAGCAATCATCACATTGCATCATGCATGTCGATAGATGTTTCATGATTTCTTGATGATATGGTTAAGGAAGTTCAAAAGAACCAAAACATGTAATATTTATGAATGAATGTGTTGCTGTTTAGGCCCTGCACATTAGTCCATTAGGAGGGAATGGTTTCGCAATATCTATTTGGAGACAAACCATGTTGTATCACCTGTCAGTAGACACCTTAGAGATGATCTCTGAGGCTTTAATGAACAACTTTCTATTGTGATTCTGCTATCATAGGCTTTATTGTACTAGACGTTGAGGAATGCCTGTTTGTATTTAGGAAAGCTCTGATGAAGAGCCCTTCTTAAACAACAGTTATTTAGCTACACTGTACACTGCAAGGTATCAATGGAGATGAGAATACATGTTTCCATTATGCCCATGTTCAGATTAATTTACGGTGTAGTACATTACTGATATTTTTCTTGATGCTTTCTTTAAGATCATTTGATCATGTCCCACTGTGTCTTTGAGCTCACCTTTAGCTATTTCAGTTTTCAGTGATTTCCAGTTGCATCATCCTGTTCCACAAATCAATATCACTTACTGCACTCAACCTGAGCCACATAAAGCATTACAATGATTTTCTATGCTTTCTCTTGTCTTATACAAATAGAGTTCTACTGCAGTAGGATTGTTGAGCAGTATGTGTGGATTGCCAGATGAGTTACTTGGTGAATGCAATTCTGGCTTTAAAAGTGGTTCCTTAATTTAACATTATTCCATAATGTTTGTAAAGAGTTAGTTTGCTCAATAAACTAATAGTATGATCCCAATCAGTTCACTAATAAGCCTTGCAAAATGACAAGAAATGCAGTGTTTTATAGATAGATTTGATCTCTTTTTGATAAAGATATGAATAACTATTTAAAACGAGGAAAATTTGTTTTTGAATTTGATCTTGATTTGATTAACAACTTTGTCATTCATTTACTGTTTGGTGTTCATTCTTGACCACTTATTATGCTCTGAGCACTAATCGTGTACTGTGCACCGGCCAGTATGTCATTCGGAAATCAAGCCTATAACTCTTCAACACTGTTGTCTGACTCTCTGACCCCATTTACACTTCATGTGTCCTGGGCAGATCGGATAGCTAAGTGTAAATGCATCTTGAAAAGCATTCAAGACAGATTGAAATCTGAGACGCATTCTAGCCAGATGTTGAAAAGGTGTAAAGGCATCCATCTCTCCAAGACGCACACTGATTTTCTGCATACATCCATGGTCTCTCTCTTCTGTCCAGCAGCTGAAGTTACACTAAAATTACGATGAAATAAGCCATCATTCTCTGTCTCATTAAAGCAGCGAAGAAACATTCAAGGCGCACTGAGCTGCTGTAGGGTTTATCTGATCCCTGATCAGTTCCACCACTGAATGATCTGTCTGGGTGAGGGAGCAGCGTGAGTTAGAGCATGTGAAGACAATAAAACTTTTGTCTCACTTCGTAAATACGATTCATTCATGTGTTTGTGTTAGCTTATGGATAGTTGTTAGCTAACGCTAGCTAAACTGTTATTGTTGTAACTGCATAAGTGCAGAAGTGATTCTTCTCCTGGTGCTTTTGGCAGTTATCAAACAGCTTCAGGTGCATTACCACCTCTGTTCGGACTGGAGGAGGGATGACCCTGATTTACATGTAAAAACAAAGACAGATTGTAATCAGATTTGTGATCTGGCCAAAAAAGACACAAATATGTGGCTAAGTGTAATTGAAAGTGTCTTAAATCTTATTTGGATACGAGACACTTGAAATGACAAGTGTAAATGAGGCCTCTGCTGTGCTGACTGCAAGACCCACTACAGCTTCAATTCTGTCTCTTGAATGTAAACTGCAGCAAAGTGAAAAGAAAAAAAAACTGTTTAGGTTCTGAACTCATGTCCCCTCAACGGTCAGCTGGGCTCTTTTTCAGTAACTAATCAGTTAGTCAATCTACAGAAAATGAATTGGCAACTTTTGATAATTGATTCATCATCTGAATTATCTTTCAAGCTACAAAAAAAAAGCAGCTTCTAAAATGTGAGGATTTTCTTTGTTTTATGTCATAGTAAACTGAATATCTTTGAGCTTTGGATTGTTGGTTGGACTAAACAAGCAATCTGAAGAAGTCACTTTCAGCTTTGGGAAAGTGTGCTTGCCATTTTTCCCAATTTCTTGACATTGCATATGATTAAGAAAATAATCTGTATATTAATCTGTAATCAAATCATCATTTGCAGCCCTAGCTCCATTTCCTTGAAACTGTCCAGAGTGTCCCAAATTAGTGCAGATTAAGGCTGCAGCCCGCTGATATTCTCAACAGGATAAGAAGTATATAAAATGGAAAGATGGATGGACATTTCCACTAGAAAACGTAAAATCAGTTCTAGGTTTAAGGCTAGGTCATGGTGTATGTACAGCTGTCCTGTTACGTCACCTCAGTGCGATGACCAGCGTATTATATTATATCAGCTGTTTATAGATTACTAAGCAACAGCTCTGGAACAGCACTGTGTAGCAAACACTATTTTCATATGGCTTTGGGTGTAACTTCATTCACTATGTAGTTTCCTTACAACCAAGCAAAGCCCATATTAATAAGAAACTCCACTAGAGATACATTATTCATAGAGTACACTATAGAGAATATTGTGTAGTATAGGAATCTATGATTTGATGTTTTATTCATAGTGTTGTTCCATGAGAAGATGGGGAGTGTTGTGTGGAATAAGAATTTATGGCTTTATTATTGAAGTACAATTTCTCCCATAAAGTCAAAGGTTGTTGTGATGAATGTGATCAATTTCAGTCCAGTCTGACCCTCATCCTTGTAATTTTTTGAATTGTTAATGGAGCAGCAGTGTGATGCTACTGCGTTAAGGCTGAAACAGGGAAATAGACAGAAAGAGAGGGGAAACAGTACTCCCATCCATTATCTATACCGCTTATCCTCAGAGGGTCGCGGGGGGGCTGGAGCCAATCCCAGTTGACACTGGGCGAGAGGCAGAGTACACCCTGGACTGGTCGCCAGTCAATCACAGGGCTTGACAATTCCAATAAAACTTTATTTTAACAAGGTGGCCCCATCCTCAAAAATACTGACATAAAATAGAAAAGCAGCGTTACTCTTACTGTGCAATCCCACTTTGAATGGAAAGCAAGATGAAACAAGACTAAGAGTGTTCAGCAATGCTAGTGGCTCTGTGAGGCTGTTCTTAGACACACTAGTGCTTTGAGCTAAATGCTAATATCAGCATGCTAAAATGACCATGACAACGCAAACATGCTAATGTTTAGCAGGTATAATGTTTACCATGTTCAACATTCTCGGTTAGCGTGTTAGCATGGTAACATCTGCTTATTAGCACTAGACACAAAATACAGCTTAGGGTGATGGGAATGTCATTTGTTTTGCAGGTATTTGGTCATAAATCAGAGACATAAGTCTGGGACAAAATACAATTTTGACCTGATGATGGCGCAAGATGAAAAGTCAGAGCATCATCAAAGTGATTACAATTCATGCCGAGGGGAACATGAATGTATGAACCAAATTTCATGGCAATCCATCAAAACCAAAAATGTCAACCTCAAGGTGACGCTAGAGGAAAAGTCAGGGCTCACTAAAGTCATTAGGATTAATCCTCTGGGAACCATGAATGTCAACAACATTTCTGTCCAAAGGGTAACAAAAGCACCTACCAGCACCTCTAAAGCCCAATAATAAACACATTATATTTCATTTCTGTAATCCGTACAAAAAGCTAATTGTAAAAACAGTATGTTCTAGTTTAATGGGGCGTTACGAGCTGGACTATTTGTGTGTGCAGTGACTTCCTGGAGCCTTCGCTGGTTGCCTGGACAGAACCCTGTTTCCAGTCTTTATGTTAAGCTAAGCTAACCTGCTCCTGGCTCCAGGTTCATATTTAATGGACAAATATGAGAGTAGTCATTTAACTCTTGGCATGAAAGCAAATAAGCGTATTTCCCAAAATATTGAACTATTCCGTAAATCAATATAGTGTCTGCCCAGCTTCATAGAGCTGCCCAGTGCTTGTGGCTGTTCTGGGAGGCTTCCAGGTGTGACTGTACAGAAATTAATGTATTTGCAGGATGGTGGTGTTAAAAAAAGAACATGGTGATCACGACACTTCTTCCTGAAGAAAAATATACACTAAAATAAAACGTCAACTACTCAACCTCACTATCCTGTTTGTGCCAGTGTTGTTATCTATGATGATGTGTTTGTCTTTCTTGCTTCATTGCAGCTGTACAGCACTCAGTGTAACCTTTTCTTATCAGGGATTAGCTGTGTAGGGAATGAACAAGCAATTTATTTACAGCCCCCCCTCCCTCTCTCTCTTTCTTTCTTTCTCTAAATAGCTCTCTGACTCTCTGTCAACTCAATTCAGTTGCACCTGTCAGTTGATGTAAAATTAAAAGCAATGTTACCCAACCATAAAGATAAAACATCATTTTGACCTGTGTGTGGGAGACGGTGTGTTTGTGTGTGAGTGAGGGCTTGTGTAGAATCTCTCTCTCTCTCTCTCTCTCTCTCCCTCTCTCCCTCTCCCTCACTCCCTCTCGCTTTGTCCTTGCTCCTCTTCATGACCTTTTCATTTGACCTCTGACCTTTTTCCTGGCCTCTGCATCCATTTGAACCTTTGTTTGTCTTTGTGATTCTTCCCACAGTTTCGTGTGCCACAGCCCCCTCACCCTCTCAGCAAGGTTACGCCACCCAACCCATCCTCACAGCACTGGAGGAGGGACACACACATGGCCAACACACACCGTCTGCCTTGGGTGAATGCACACACACTTAAACACACACACAACATTGCCGAGGCAACTCTCAACAGTGTCGTTTATATAAAAAAGGACATTGATTAAATGCACCGAAAACCAGATTCAGCCAGTATTATCCAACTGCAGAACAAGACTTGCAGTTCTAATCCAACCTGCACCACCTGCCGTATAGGGAGGGAAGTAACAGTAGCAGCAGTTTAGACCTGCAGATGTAAACACACTGGTGTGCACCGTCTATAGGCAGTGAAAGCAAAAGCTTCTGCAACTTTGACACTAGTGCTAGTGCTTGCAATGAGTGTTACAACTGCAGCTTTTAATTTTTAAAGCTGCTGCTTGTGTGTGTTCACACTGCTCTTAATGTCATCATGTGCCCTCTGTTTGGTTACTGTGAAGAGGCTAGGAAGGCGGTCCTAACAGGAATTTATTTGTCCAAAGAAAAATAAAAAGCAAGGGATGCAGAGGCCAAAAGAAATAATAAAAAATTGGTTAAATGGTTGCACCGGTGATTTACTCTGTTCTGACACCCGGGTTGGTACAATTTGCTATGCTCTGACAGTTACCAATCCGTTGTCTCTCCTCTATCTTTCTTATTGTTTCTGTAGTCCCAACAACTTCAACAGAGTGATACACCTTCTCTCTAGCGGATTGCGTCACGTCAATTTCAGAAATCACGTTCTTCCAGTTAAACTTCCCTTAATATAGTATCAATAATTTCCGCTTATTAACTTTATAGTTTTGAATCAGGACCTTCAGTATTTGGATAAGTAGCTCGTGAAAAATAGGGTGGGCCATATTTAGAAGGCTACATCTGTTATTTCAATGAGTAAGATACATATTTAACCAACATTTAGGTAAATGTAAGTATCGGATCAGACTTGGTATTGGAATATTAAAGGACTCTTATCGGGATCAGGGCCAGAAAAAACTTGATTGTGTCTCTCCCTCCCTTCAGAGTAAATTTGCATAAAGTTGAACCTTTCTCAACTTCTGTAGGTGGCGCTGTGGGACCACTTTTGAGTCTTCCTTGGCGGAGGGCAGGTCCAGGAGGTTTATTGGAGTTTATATTCACAAAGAATGGCAGCTTGTCGCGCCTCTAGTGTTTGAGTCTGTATGTGTGAACCATAAACTGTATATAAAGATGGACGGCGCGTCTCCACTTCCTCCCACTGTACAAAAATGGAGCCAATATATTCCGGATACGGGAGCTGCCATCTTGTGCTGGTGACGTCATTTGGAGCCTGAGTCTGTGCAGTAGTGATACACGGTGGAGCTGGGGTGTCGAGTTCCCACCCATACACCCGCCTGGACCAATCGCGAGCACACTCACAGCACCCCGTTTTTATGGTATCAAATAACCAGTTAAAACCAAACATGTCAGAAAAACGAACACTTGAACAAACATCAGCGTGACAAGAACTACCTAAAATGACAGGGAAAAATTAATTTGACCTGTACTTTGACTTGACTCAGTTTGGCCCATGTCCTATCCGCTAACATGGAGGGGGCGGGGTTTATGACGTATACTGCAGCCAGCCACCAGGGGTCACTTTTGGGGAGCTGTCATCCTGTCCGTCTTTATATACAGTCTATGGTGTGGTGGCGCAGGCTTACGTGTATAGAACTGGTTTAGTAATGACTCAACAGCTCCCCTTGTGGAGTATCTGTAGCCTGCTGTGTAGTCTGTGAGCGAGTTTGTGAGTGAGTTACAAGCCAGTTCCATGAGCTTCTAAAAAGATTGGTAAGCTTTTGCAAAGGTTCATTTCTTGTATGATTTCGAGGTAATGCTATGAACTTTTTACAGAACCCAGCTGTGCTTTATCTGGTCAGAGAAGAGGAAACCCAAGCACAAATCATAGTTATCATTCACATGAAATATGTGCTGTGCTACTTGATCATTTTTTCCCTCAAACACATGCATACCCAGCTCACTTCACATTTGGAACACTCAGGTTCATGGCAAATCGGAAGACCAAAATAGCAAATGGGTGCAGTTGAGAAAAAAATCTCTGTACATCTCATAAAAATGCCGTTTTATTGGTACGAGGCATCACAATGCACATATGCCTCTTTAAAAATAGAGCCCCTCATCATGTGAAAGAGGTATATTGTAAGCTTTGACCTTGACCTAAGATTTTGTCTCCCTCTCACGTACACCACACACACAGAAGCCCAACATGAACATGGAGCCTGGAAATTCTGTACTTCACTAAGTGCTTTGTTTTCTCTCTGACATTAATTTAGGATTTCAAATTATTCCTAGTAAACAGTCGACAACATTGACAGCACAATACATTTATCTTTACTCCACACTGGTGTGTACATTGATCTGTCTAGCGCAGGTCAAAAATTTCCGACATATCAGTGGATTAAGTATCAACTCTGTGAGTGGGTGGTACATGGGGCCACCCAAATGGTTGATGGGAATCTCCCAAATCTCACCCACGCTCGCATACATACACTCACACATACACATTTTTTCACATTATTATGCTGACAAATTAAAAAAATAAGTTTGAGTTTTTCTATTCTCTCCTGCACTTTCATACATAAAAACATGTGCTGCCCATTATCTAACTCTGTGTGTTTGTCTCTCAAACACACACACACACACCTTCTGTCAGACATTATTATTTGATCGCAAAGAATAGCGATGAAAATAGAAAGTGAGAGACGTCTATCAGGCGTTCATCAAACACATACTGTACCTTCTGTGCAAGTGTGTGTAGCAGCCCTCAAAGGATACTTTTATAATAATTAATATCTGTCTGTCTCCTAGGCTAATCAGCATCTACAGTCTATTTATATAGAAGAATGACCATACTGACAAAGAGAGAGAGAGAGAAGATTTACATCATCATTGCAGCTGCAGTTTTTAAGTAGACAGATCATCAGATCCACAACTACTGTATGTGGGAACTATACACTAATGTGCAGTAACACATTATAACAGACACAGATGGAAGCGCATACAGCATGTAGAGAAATTGGCCCAGATTTCTCAAATTACCTATACACCTTAAATAAAATTGTAGATACAGGTAAAAAATTCTATGAATTTGTCCAGAACATGTAAATATACCAGCTATCCTCATTACAAGATAATATTTACAGATTGACATAAATTATGTACATAAATATGCCCAGAAAATGTACAAATGTACAGAAATATTTGAAATTTAGATTCTAAAAGTTCTAATCTTATCTAATTTAATGACTATAATACATGTATACCTTCACCTACCTGCACTTGGCATGTGAACCAGAGGGTGGCTGGTTCAACTCCAGCTTGGACCAGTACCAGACTGGTAATTGGAGAGGTGCACTGCTGAGATACTCTTGAGCAACCCCCTCTGGGCACTGTGCTCTGACATCTCTTCTCATTAATTGCATGTGTATTATTATGTGTGTAAAAAAAAAAAAAAATTACCAACAGTGAAAAAATGAATTTCAATAAAGCAATTGTTATTAATCACCATTCTGATGATAGAAACTGATGTTGATGGTCACATTATTCATGTCCAACAGAGATATGTGCTTTTTCATATTGTACGAAACAGTCATGAACATAAAGTTCTGAGAAGTGTGTGTAACGTGAACACAACATGTGTGAAAGGACTTAATCCTGACTACATTAGTCTTTCTAGAAGCTCCCAGTACACAGGGAACAGGCTATTGTACTGACATGAATGGAAGAGCAGGGAGAGAGAGAGGAGTAATTTATGCAGAACTTGAAGAAATGATAGAGTAGACAAGGGACGAAGAGAGAGAGAGAGAGGCAGACAGACAACAGACAAGCAGTGTAATTTATGCAGAGCTCTGCACTCCAACAGGACACTGTGTCTAGGAGTAAGACCATGAAACTGAGCATTGGACTTGTGGTTTGTCAGGGCCTGATAAACACAGTTTTGTAAGTATGATGTTGGATACACACGACAAGACGTCTTCAACTAGCTGACTTGATGGATGGCTATAGAAAGAAGCTGAATTGCTAGATTCTTGATTGCAGAACAGCACTAGAGAACTTGGTGGGTGACTGAACAAGAATGTAAGCAAAGAAACAACTCCATTCATACCTGAATTTAGGTGATATATGATACAGTAATATTGTGATATTTAGTCATACATGTACCTTTAGAGATCAGGCAATAGTTGGATAGCACCACATAAACATAGGTGTAAATGTATGGAAGCAAATAATGGTCATAAAGGTTTCAATCTTATACGCCACTGATGGATTCCATCTAGGCTCGATTGCTTATCCTTGGTATTCCAGATATTCAGTCTTAATTTGGCAGTTTAACAACCATATTTTTTTTTTTTTTTTGAAGAAGGTCCTGGTTTACAGAGAATCTGTGAGATTTACATCAAAAGCATCCTCAGGATGTAATAGTCTGTGGTCCTGTAACATGATGACAGTTGAAATGCACTATAGTATGTATACAGAAGCTACAGTGCTACACAGTATGAATGTTGTGTAGCACTATGACTAAGCTGCAAAACCTAGTTGCATGCATGAGAACAACAGTGAAAATGCAGGGTGCAGCGGTAAGAGGTTAAGGTGTTAATTATAATTAATAATTTTCCACATTACATATTGCACATTTCTATTTTCTGTTTCCCACAGTGGTGAAACTATCAACTTAAATTGTGGTCGTGTAGTGAGCATGTACATCACATAACTTGACCCCTAACTCATCACTCACCTCACAAGTCATGCATCTCATAACTGAACACTGCATGTGGGTTTGAAATAGAGTAGAAAAGAGCGAGAGAGATGAAAGAGAAATCGAGGATGAGATTAGAAGAGCGATAGAGCAAAAGAGGGGTAGAAGGAGAAGGATGGTGAGAGATGAAGAGCAAAAGAGTATGAGAGGGAGAGACTGGTGTGGCTAGCCAAGCAGAAAAGGCTGTCAGTCTTTATAAAAGATCTCCTCTGTCAGATTAGTATGAGAGGGCTTCTGTAACACTGCCTCTCTTTCTCTTTTCACCCTTGTGTCTCTCACTCTTCTCTTGCATGATTCTCTCACTCCATTTCCCTCTTCATGTCTCCCTCTCATTTGTCTTTGTCAGTTGTACTGCTGCTTTTGCATGTCAGATTAGCAGTGATATATTTTTACACCCAATGATCCACCTGAGTGTATTCTCTCAGGCAGAGGGGGCTTGTACATATAAATTACTGTGTTGTTCTGTGGCTGAATGAGTGAGTATTTGCTCACAAAGCTTTCAAGGCTGGGAATATCATTAGTGATAATTAGTCTGTGATAGGAGCCCTGGCTGAGGAAGAATGACTACATGACACAACACAGAGCTGTAGTTCAGACTGGATTCAGCATTCTGGGGTAATGGTGACGGGCAGTTTTTCTCTCTCTTCAATCTATTATCTCTGACAGTTATGTTTCATGACACTTTGGTCTCTTATAGTCCCCTATGTAATTCTTATTGATTTTGTCCAAGTTATCACTTTCACCCAAATTTCCCATCCACCCAAGCTCTAATCACAATATGTCAGCTTCCCCAACTTGACTTTGTCCCACATCAGTGAAGAGTCAGTAATGAAAACAACAATGTGATGCAGATTATAAAGTATAGTTTTACAGATGTCTTTAATTGTATTTTCTCCAATCTTGTCTTTCTCTCTGTCTCTCTTTAGTCATACTCAGTGGGTGGTTTGGGCGATGAGGACTTCAACATCCCACCCATCACTCCCCCAACCCTGCCAGACCACATGCTGCCCCCCCATCTCCCCCACGATTCCCCCTCTGGATCGTACCACCCTCTGGACCCCCCCTCCAGCTCAGCTCCACACCACCTCTATCAGCTGCAGGGCATGGATATGCCTGGCATGCCAGGTAGACAAGATGGAGCTGCTATGTTGAACCAAGATGGTGGCACATATAGTCCGAATGGCGGCCCAATGACTAGTACTTTGTCTGTGGTAAGTGGTCATAAATAAATCACACATATTAATGGCAATTTTGATTAGGTAATGAATGATAGAGAAATGGAAATGCAGTGAAATTTAAAGTTGGATTTATATACATGACATTAGAAAACATGACCATTAGTCTGCTAGACCACTACATGAGTGAGGGCAACTTTACAAAAATGTAACAAAGTCCTTTAATTGTCTTTTTATGTTCACTTTATACAACACAGCGGTGCTGTTGTGTTTGACTTTGCAACTAGGCCTACATCCATGTTGTTCATTTCAATGGCTACTCATCGAAATGATGCGCTGGTTGGCTCGTTTCACCTCTCGCTCTGCTGCACCTAGATTTATTTTTAATAGCTTGTTCTGAATCTGTTGTGTAGGCCCACCTAATGTAACGAAAAAGTGGTTAAAGACAATTAGTGTAGAAGGACGCTTGGTTGTATTTTAAAAGTTAATATGCAGCAGGGAAAGACGAGGCATGTTTTTTCCATCCAAGCATTTTTATGCAAATGTATCTAATTAGAAAAGCTGGATGGAAGCAACAAAATCTGACAAGACTTCCACAATATCACCTAAAAGGTTTTATACTCGCTCTGTGTTTTTTTCCTGTTGTCCATAAAGAGTTAATACAACATATAGGCGTGGGAAACACGCTTGTCGAATAAATAATGATGTAGCAAATATTACTTGACAGATCAGCTGTTTGGTACGATTACATCGCACAACAATTGTAAACTGGGTTTAAACATTCTGCAAGCAGTAGCAAAGGACTGTCTGTAAATGATCTCCAGCATTACTTTCCCCAGAGCTGTCAATCGCACTGCTGCACCTGTAGGGGAGACTCTCCAAAGAGACCCGTTATTGGCACCTCTCTGTCATCATCTTGCTTTGGACATCAAGGAATGTGGTCTCATAAGAGCAAAAGCATAAGACCTGCTCAATAGCAGTAGGGTCTAGACAACCAAGCTCTTTTTTACCATGTTTTCTACCTGCAGTTGGAAGCTTGTACTCAGGTAGACAGTTTTTTTGCCTCAACCCAGCGGATGGAAACTCACCTAATTCTCATTCTATTTGTTGCAACATTTCTAACATTAGCCAGGTTTCCATCCACATGTAGAATGAACTTTAACCGTATTTACAAAAAATCATCAAAAGAAAATGAGAATTAATGCACGTTTCCATTCACTAACAAGTTGAGCACATCAAGATCTTTCACAATAAAAGCCCCAGACATGCGTAACTTCTTACCAGAGGGAGCATACACAACTAAATGAAATATATAACATAGGTAAAGTCATTTTTAGACATTTTAATGAGGACATTTTGCACATTATACCTTTTAAGGTAAAGAAATACATTAAAACAACATTAACATAAAAATACAATAAAGAGTAAAGTAAATTCAAATAGAGTGAAACAAGATACAATTACACAAAAATAACAGACAAGAAATACAGTTTCAGTGCAGTTAGAGGGCAGTAATTAGTTGTCTCATTTAAAAAAGGAAATAAAAGTGGTAGAGAAATGAATCAAGGGCACAGGAGAACAGGAGAGTGTTAAGTATATTTGGCTGGTATCATTCCAAAGGGAGAACTCCTTCGTGGATTTACCAGTTGTTTATGGTTGTCAATAATCCACTTCTGTTGTGCTGTCGCCCTCCTCGTGGTTCTTAAGTGCTGCCAGAGGCAGTGTGTTAAGCAATATTTGGCAACATTCTGTGCACACGGATGGACAGCAGAGAAGTGCGTGATTTTGCAGGAGTCATTTTAGACATTTCTATGATGGTTTAGATACTTTTATCGCTGTAAAAACCTTTCACCAGTGAAATCATACTAAGATGAATTCAAGCAGACCAGCTGCTGCTCCCCAATGCGAAGAAACTACACACTTTGAACAGTCACCTTGGATTGTGCTTGAAACTCAAAAGACATATTTTAGAGTGGACTATCAATTTGTGTCTTGCTCAAAGATGACTTTACTTATTGGAAGAAAACTGAGGATCTCAGTGAGTCTTAAGATTTGAACTGACAACCAGCTGATATACAGTATATTAACTATATTCTTTCATATTTTATTCAGTTAACTGTGTGAAATAGGATATTGCCCCGGGCAGTGTTATTTGAATCATGGCAGCTGGTCAATGTGACATTTTCCTCATATTCATAAGTCTTCATTTCACAGTAAAGTGAAAATCTTGCTTTTAGCTGTGGCATTCAGATGTGACAGACTGTTTCATACAGTAAAGAAATGAAAGCTTGGCTTCAGACTTGTAGTTACTTCAACTGTCATAGAAACTGAGTGTTCATTGGGGTGATAGCAGTATGTATGTGTCAGTATCTGTAATAAAGATTTCTCTCATCTTGTTAAGAATGAAACTTTCTCACCTCCCACTCTTGATCTTTCAGTCTGTCTGTCTGTTATCTCCATCTTCATATTAAATCTACCTGCTATAATATTAAGTGTGTGTTTGAAACTTCGTGATAAGCTCTCAACCTTGACTGTAGTTACATTAGAATGACTATAAAACACCATAACATTGACAGTTTTTTAATAACTTTTAATTAAATTCACATTTTTTTGACTAACTTGTCTGTTAACTGTGTAACCGTGGAGATCATTATTTTAGTGGCCTGAAAGGATTTTATTTTCCCTCTCCGTCTGTCTCAGTCCTGCCTTTTCTCTCTCTCCTCTCTACCTCGCTTTTATATTCTCATACTAACATTCATTTACTGGCAGGCCATGAATGATGGTTGCCTAGCAACCGTGCCTGGCTCAGCCTAATCGGGGTGGGTGGGGGGAAGAGAGATTCAAGTCAGTGTGTGTGTGTGTATTATCAGTTGCAGTTAATATTGAGATCTTGACTGCTCTTTTTGGATTTTTGGCTGCTGTCTGATTGAAGGTTAAAGTCTACAGTTATTAGCTTAGAGAACTTAATTTTGTGCTTTTCAGCTGGTGATGTTGTTCTTACCTGGTTCAAAGTCATAATCCATGATGTTTACATTTAACAATCGTGTCTGTCGGATGTAACACAAAAGTGATTCAACCTATAGTGATTTCATAGAAGGTTTCTGATGTAAACATGCCATGTTGGGTTAACTTACCAACAGCACTTTATTTGAAACAAAAGAATTGATAAACGCAAAATTCATTGATAGAAAACCCAAGGACTAATACATTACAGTAGGCAATATGACCATTCACCTTAAGAATACGTCAGAGATTTTGCTAGACCTTTTATGTCAAGTTTACAATCCCTCAATATCTCTATCTCTTTTATTAGGTAATTTTTATGTGAAATTATTATTATATTATATTTATTTTGTGTCAATGTGATGAAGTATTCAATTTAATGGATTAACCAAAAACAGACATTTGCATTTCAGTTATTCAATTAAATTTATTAAATATAAATAAATAAATTTACTATATGCATATACCATATGTATCAATATCGTGACATAAAATTTCATACAACGTGATACAAGATTTTATCCATATCGCCCACTCTGACATTACAGTTCTGGACACACAGTGTCGTTTCTCATTTTAAAATCAGATGTCTGTCAGATTAGTCAACCACAAAAACAACTCAACTTTAAGTCTCTGTTCTAATTAGACAACAATTAGTCAATTAATTGATTAGTTGATCAGACGAAAATTAGCGGCAAACTATTTTGATAATCAATTAATCGTTTGAATCATTTTGGAAAATATTTGATGACTCCAGGTTCTTAAATGTGAGAATTTTACATTATAGTAAATTGAATATTTTAGTGTTTGAACTGGTGCTTGGACAAAACAAGACATTAGACGATGTCACTTTGTGCTCTAGGATATTGTGATGGTCATTTTTCAGTGGCTTCTGAGGACCAAATGATTAAACGAGAAAATAATCAGCAGATTAATCGATGATGAAAGTAATCGTTAGTTGCAGCCCTAGTCCTAACATTAAGACTTTTGAATATCAATATAGTTTTGCAATGTGACAAAGTTTGCAGGTTTGAATACTTGAATACTTCTAAATCTATTTTGAAAACTTGCCCACATCGAATGTAATTATTTTTACATTCAATAACATTTTTACATACAATAATTAATTACCGATCTTCAGTGAAGTAGTTGTTGTATTGAATCACTCTGACTTCTGATTAAATTTGACAATTACATGTTATCAGTAGTCATTACCTTTCTTGTTTTTGCTGACATTTAGGTGACAGACTCAATAAGCTACTGTATGTTCTTGTGCATTCATGAAACCAAATGCAAATATTGATGTTTCAGACTAAAAGCAAGAACAGATTCAGATTTTTACTGCTGTCATATTCATATTGAAATCCTGTCATTAACCACACATATGTGAAGATACAAGTGTACTGTGCCAAAGCTTTTTCCCTCTCATGACATGAGTCAGTCATTACTCGCCCTGCTTTCATCAGGGGTTCCCCCACTGTTATTCTATTAGGCCGTCATCAAATGTTTTTCTGATGACCCTTCCCCCTCAAAGGAAAATCTGATTTAGATTTTTTTCCATTGGAAATGCTGTTGGTTCTGAGGTGTGTGACCTTGCAACCTCCTGTTCCTGTCAACAGACGCTGCTAAACCACTGAAAACTACAGCTGAAATACCTCCTTTGCATTCTTTAAATATCTTACTCCACATTTTCCTTTGATGCATTTTCATTATGTTAAGTAAACAATTTTCATCTGTCATCATGAGCCAGGCAGTTTAATCATATAATACATAAAGTTACAGTAATGATATAACATATAATTTAATCATATATACACATTTTCAGTCATTAAATGTGATCTGCAAAAACATATTTCCAAAAACTAAATGTTTTTCAGTAAAAAGGAAAAAGTTTTGATTTGTTCATTTAAATCCATGTTTTTTTTTTTTATTTAACAGGCATGCATCGTCAATAGCTCAGCTTGGTTCTCAGGTCTTCAAACAGTTCCTATTTAAACAGTTTTATGTGCGTGAAGCGAGTTGTCAAATAAATTTGACAAAGAGTAAAAGCTTTCTGGAGGATTATGACAGTACAATATTTTGACTGTTTACTGATATAACATGTATTGAAGTGCCAACCCAACTAATGCCAAACCACAGATATTATTTTTCTGCATTTCTACCAACACATACGTCAATCTGAAAGCCTCTTCCCATGTTAGAGAAATGTCACTCGGTGTTCCACCTAAATACCACAGCAGTATTCAGAAGCTGTTGCCGGTAATTGAGTTCAGGTAATGTGTTCCCAAAAGGGGCCCAGTGCACCAGACCACATCCGCTATTATTCAATGCTTACTGAGAGGAAACTCTAAATACACATAATCAACCGAGTCCCACCTTCGTATTTGTGACGATAGGTGTCAAAGTTCTCATGCTGAGAGTGTTGACAATGATAGCTTTTGTTTTCCTGAGAAATGGACACAATATCACTAATTACTGACTCACTACGAGACTGCTCATGTCTTGGCAATGCTAGTTAAGACTGAACTAGGCTACACAGTGGGTGAGAAAAAGAAGGACCACACACTAAATTTGTCCAAAACTGCTTAAATATTTAAACAGAATAGGTGCTTTGTTGCTTCTTGCTTCATAGCACAGAAGCTACAGTTACAGATATTAACATGCACTTTGATGTGTCATTAAAATGTTAACATTAATGAAAATGTATGCCCTTCACTTTATTTGATTGTATACGGATTGATTCAGGCATGTTGACATTTTCTTCCATTTTATATGAGATATATTTATTCAAGATTCCCCTCATTGTCTCTTGGGAGACATTTGTTTTGAAAGATAACAATGCACAATGAAACATTATGCATTCATGACACTGGTGTGACAGTAAAACTGTGGATGGGGTTGTCAGGTCACTTTATATTCTGCAGTACATCAGCTTTCTGGCAAATTATCGAGGAGGACCTGGATGCACAAGTGATTAAACCAGTGCCTGTATCTATTTTGTCTGCACCTGTGGATTTATGTAGCAACTTCTCCGGAGTGCAGCAAATGGAGTTTAGAATCTCTACTGATGTATTTACACATGAGTGGGAATTGATGTTTAAATGACTTCTGATCTCGTCTTCTCTCTGACCTGTATTGCCTGTTGCCACGGTTACTATCAGACTTCATTATTAGTAAATCCTGGACTGCTGCACACTGTACAAACCCTGTCAAGCAAAGGCAGACTCTGTTTCAGAGCCCGGCTAGGTCTGTTACACGAGCATGTTATGTAGCTCAGATATTGTTTCGGCACATCTTCTGTTCAGTCCATTATGGAATCTAGATACGAACCTGATTTGAGGGCAAAGTATGAGCTGTCTCATTGACACTTGCAACATTGATTGATTTTTTTTATTCCGTTAGGGGCAGTGGAACAAGCTGTAAATTCAACATTGACATATACCATCTCATAAAGTTGTTATAGTGTATGAACATGCTGCTTAAACACATTATATTTAGTTTGGAGTAGTGTTTCCGACCACCTGATAAATAGTGTAAATAAAGTCCAATATAAACATCCAGCAGTGTAATTCACTTTCCTTTTAGCTCTGTTTTGCCTCCACCGACTTCTGAGGAAAATATCTTTCTCTTTAGCTGCGGCTGCAGTTCTAGCTGCTTATAATAGCTGCTGGAAACAAAGCTGATGAGAGTGATGAGACTGAACCATAACAGTAAAATTGCAGTCTACAATAATTAAAGGTATCAAATATCTTTTTCTGAAGGTTATGAAACCCCAGGTGGAATAATGGAAAGTTGATGGACAACCTAGAATGTTGGCACAAGTGGCATCATTTATAGTAAGGAAATTGTTATACGAATGTAAAGAAAACCTATTTGCAGACTGGAATATTCTGTAGATGTTTCCAAAACCATACCCATCAAGTTATGAAACTCCAAATGAAGCCTGATATTTGCCTTCGTTTACTAACAGTCATTGTCACTTGTCTTTGCACAGATGCAGCAGATGGTGAACTCTGATTCTCGGTTTACTGGCAGCCAACAGCCAATCGAAGCAGCGCTTGGACCTAGGAGCCAATCAGGCATGAGCCAGCAGAGCCAGTTGTCCACCATCAACCAATCCCAGCTGGGGCTGAGTGGGAACTCTGTTACCCATAATTCTCCATCACCTCCTGGAAGTAAATCCGCCACACCATCTCCCTCCAGTTCCGCACATGAGGACGAGAATGATGATGGACTCAGGGTAAAAAACAAGCACACACACACACACAAACAGACACTGTATCTCCTGTTTCTGTGAGTCACTGAGTCATATCTTACTGGGCCGTAGCAACCATTTGTGTTCTGCTGTGTGTGTGTGTGTGTGTGTGTGTGTGTGTGTGTGTGTGTGTGTGTGTGTGTGTGTGTGTGACTGGTGTGTACGTGTAGACAGTGGAGAGTTGTTATGTTAATGTTATGTGTCATAATAGACCCATTCTCTCTGCATATCAACTGGATGGAAATCAGCTCCCTCACTGTTAGTGTCTCACACTGAAACAAGCACTCTGCACCAAACTGACTGTTCATATTTTGGAGAAATGAAACCATTACTGTACTGCTGAATAATATTTACCAACTTTATCTTTCTCAGTGGTTATGTATAGTTGAATGAGTTGTAGATGGGCAACATTATAAGCAAGTATACAGGTAATGCTTGCTTCAGGAAGTAAGGGGAATAAAAAACAAAATACATTGCTTATACCTTTACAATACATTCCTACACATCTAAACAATTGCTGCTTTTGTGTTACAAATATGTAGTATAAGCTGTACACTTACATGGTTATACTAGCCTTTAGTAATCATAAGCAAATTCAAACATGGGTTATTTAAAGTGCTTTACGTAAGGCAAAGGAATGCACAAGAGCAACATTAAAGAACACAGTGAAGAGGAAAATAAAATAAATTTAAAGGTTTTAAAATTAAATTAAATTAAATACAAATAGACGCAAGAGAACAACGAGTTTCTAATTAAGATTCGAAAGATAATGTTAAGGCTCGTTAGAAGGAATGTGGTGCTGCCACTGACGGAGGACTGCTGGCTGGTGGGGAGTTCCCCCGTATGTGATCTCTGTGGTTGATTCATAGCTTGACATCAAACAAGAACAGTTGAGGTTACACGTCAGTCATGTGAGACTCATCAAAGACACGACTACTGGTGTGAGGTTAGCGATAATTAAAATTACTTCTAAAAGAATTCTACGTTTTTTTAATGATATAACCAATTTACTACACTCATACTAACAAGCATGTTATTTTCATACCACTATTTTAGTTTTTTATGCATTTGTGCTCCATCCATCCCTCTGTCCATCCATATATTTATCCGTCCACACTCCTTTCTTCATACCTACCAGCGTCCTACTTAACCTCCTTCTTCTCCTCTTAGCTTGGCAGTGGAGGAGAGAAGAGGCCAGCATCGGTGGACATTACCAAGAAACCTAAAACACCAAAGAAGAAGAAGCGAAAGGACCCCAACGAGCCAGTGAAGCCAGTGTCTGCCTACGCTTTGTTCTTCAGGGACACCCAAGCCAACATCAAGGCCCAGAACCCCAACGCCACCTTCGGCGAGGTGTCAAAGATTGTGGCCTCCATGTGGGACGGCCTGGGAGAGGAACAGAAACAGGTAGATCCTTCTTTAATTTAGCATGCCATTGTGCCTTTCTGCTAGCCCATCATTGTAATGCCTAATGATCCCTTGAATTTTCATTTAGCACCACTACCAGGTAGACATTTTGGTACAGAGTGAAATATCTCAACAAAGATTGGATAGACTGCATTTAAATTTAGTTCATATAGCCATGTTCCCCACAGCAAGAATTGTAAGAACTTTGGGGGGGATCCCTTGAGTTTCCATCAAGTGCCACCAACAGGTCAAATAAAATATGGTGGTAAAACTGTTATTATATTCCCATCAGCCTCAGCTGTACTTTGTGTTTAGTGCTAAGTAGCAAATGTTAGCATGCTAACACGCTAAACTAAGATGGTGAACATGGTCAACATTGTACCTGCTAAACATCAGCATGTTAGCATTACCACTGAGAGCTGTTAATGCAGCCAAAATTCAGTGTATCTCACAGCACATTGTTGATGATTCACAGCTACAGTTGACTGAAGATTTTTCGTATTAATAAAAACTGTCACTTTACTAATGAGATACTGCTAATTAAATTGATTTGTAGACAATTTTTCAAATGCTGTAAACTGTAATAAAGGTTGATAGTTCAGTAGTTGGTAGAGAAGTAAAATGTTTGTGTTTCAGGTGTACAAGAAGAGGACAGAGACGGCTAAGAAGGAGTATCTGAAACAACTGGCTGCCTACAGAGCCAGTCTGGTCTCACAGGTACTACACACGCACGCAGACACACACACACACACACACACACACAGTGATAAGTCAAGTTATTGACATTTAGCTCATGCTTTAAAGGAGTAAATGGGTCCATCTGAACCCTGCAAACTGATTTTCTGTTATACTTTTTCTTGTTCTCCAGAGTTACAACGATCCATCTGAAATGAAGCCGCCCCACTCTTCCTCCACGTCTTCTTCTTCTACCTCAATGTTTACACCCAAACCTTCAGTCTACCCTGGTCACCCAGGCCAGCACCCTTCCTCCAGCTCACTCGCCCACTCTCACCCTCTCCCTCCCCCTCAGCACCCAGGCATGTACATGCCGTACCCTCACCCGTCGCACCCTTCCCACGCCTCAAGCCCCAGCCTCGGCCCACACATGTGCCCTCCTCACACCCAGATCCACCCCCAGCTCCAGGCTCTGTCCACAAGAGGGACCGTGCCACGGCCCAGCGTCCCCCACCAGGGAGCTCTGTCCCTTGGCAGCATGGCGGCGGCGTCCACCCCTCCTCTCCAGGTCAGCCCTCCCCTCCACAGCCAGGCACACATGGGAGGGTTGCACAGTCCACACCATCAGCACCAGCAGCTCAGTGGACACTCACTGGGAATGACACACTCGCCTGCCATCACACAGGTCAGTCACACACTGAATGAACACACTATATCTTATAACTTAAGATTTTGTTTACTGGGACTATCCATTGGCCTTCATCTGTTTGTTTACTTGTTTGTTTATTGGTAGTATTCAGTAAGTCAAACATGAATTCCACAACCACTGATATATAATGTATATATACAGTATATATAGTGTGTGTGTGTGTGTGTGTGTGTGTGTGTGTGTGTATATATACATATATATATATATATAGTTCAACAGCAGGACACTATAGTTTTTAGCAAACATTACTCAAACAGGAGGACATTTGTTGGGGACTATTTTCAGCTGTGGATTGGCCCTAGTGAGTATTTGGGGCAGCAGGACAGTGTATGTAGGATTGAGTCAAAATAAACTACACAGTGTGTGTTCATGGTGATGACGGAACATGTCACCCAGTGCAACAGTGTGGCTCATTGTGTTTTTTGGACAACAATGGAGCTCTATGGCACAGAGGAATGAGATATATCAGGCTTTGGATACACACACAATACATGGTTGGTTTTGTATCTTTTCATGGGATTTGTTGACAATATGAATGTATCTACAGTACATGTACAACATTTAGTTGAGTTTTTCTCCTGACATTTAGCAAAAATAAATGTTTTTCAGGCAGAACAAGGAGAAAATCAATATCTATCTAGTCAGGCAAACTAATGGTTTAAAACACAGATTGCTTCTGACCTTGCAGGGTAATAAAATAAAGGGGTACGGGATCATAAAAACTTTTTTTTATTACATTACTCCATGTTAAACTGATTGAACACTTTCAATCAGTTGAAATCAAATTATTTACGTATGTATTCATTGAGACAGACTCTCAGTGACCACACGCCAAAAGAAGGAGATGCAAATAACTTAAGTTAAGTTCCTCTCCACTCAAAAACCTGTTTTTCTTCTTATTCCTACAGTTGAATGTTTGAGCTCCACTGTACAGAATGACGTCTGTGCAGAGTTTGACGCCAGAAGGATGTTTTCATGTTCACCTGCTCAAAGTGGAAACAAAGTTTCTATGAGCTCAGTGAAAATCTGATTTTCAGGGGCGGGGCCTACGAGCATGATTTGTGACATCACAAATAGTTTGGAAGCCAATCCTGGTCCAATATTCATCTTGCAGAAGTGTAATTCACTATTACTATTTATTGACTTTCAGTATAAATAAATTGTGAGGATGCGATCACAGCGTGGATTTTACTTAAATTTAAGAGAGAGAAAAATAATTTTTAGGGTTTTGTTTTACACATTTGAAGAGTTTTGTTTGATGCAATGTTATAACAGTCAAAGACACATAAAATATTAATATTGTCCCTATGTCTTTGATGCTATTGCTATTTTTATTGACAGCATCTCAGGTGGGGAACAAAACTTCTGCTGTGTACCAATCCATTCTACATACTAATTGTATACAGTACACTATATGCTGATACATTTACTGTTTTTGCAGGTAGTGCACAGGAAATCCACATGCTTTACTGTTTTAGACTAAGAGAAAATGATGCAATGTGCCGTCAAATGTTAATTAAAGAGACAACAAAATGTTTTTCTTGAGATTTTATATGTTTTTTAAGATCTTTCTGAAGCTGTCTCACAACAATTCACTGTTTACTAGTTTTACTTTTTGCAGTGGCACCTCGATTATCTTCCTGCGTTGTTGGACAATAGTGTCCATCAACAGCTTGCTCAAAAATCAACCATCTTTTAGTATGTAATCATTTTGCTACTCCTCCAGTTTACACTTTACTTTAGTTTGGAATGGGGACACAGCTATTGTTTCCTCTTCATTTTTTACTTTCCTCTGCAGGTCATCAAACCATTTCTTACACACACACACACACACACACACAGTCTGTCTTCCCATTTCCTCGAGGTAACAGCATCTCGCTGATTCAAAATCTGCGCAGAGTTGGATGGAGACAGATGGATATAATATCAGCAGAGGAGACAAAACACACACACACACACACACACACACACACACAGGGGAAATGAGATGGGAGCTAGAATGGGAGGGAATGCATTTCCTTGTGGATGGCAGTACTGAATAGACTAGAACTGTATTGAATTGAAAACTGATAATAAATCCAGCTTATCCTAATTGCATTAATCATAATTATTATCCAGTCAGCTTGAACTTTGCTGTTGGATTAGTTGACCTCTGTTTTCTGCTGTCTGTCTGTAGAAATGGATGTGTGATAATAACATACAGACTAGTAGAAATTGTTTTTACGAGGAGACAATAAACAAATTGTTGGTAACAGTCAATTTTGGAATCTTTGGAATCCATTTTTAATCCTAGAAATTACTTTTTGGTAGAATTCTGTTCAGACTTGCCTCTACTTCTGTATGTCTGTCTACCTATCTCATGTAATACTGTCAGTCAGTCAGTCAGTCAATCTATTAATCAGCCCCTCTGCCTCTTTGTTTCTCACTGTCAGTTGGTCAGTTGATAGTCACTCTATCAAGACAGGAAGAAGAGGGGCTGTGATATGAATTAGTTAAAATAGTAAAAAATATCCACCTTTTTATAGTGCACTTTTAAATCCAACACTCCCGTAATCCCTTTCTCTCTCCTCCATTTTGCATATTTTAGCAAAAAGAGAAAGAGCAAACAAAAAAAAGAAAAAGTGAAGGGAAAAAAAGGAGAGGACACAGTGGCAGAGCTCTAAACTTTTTTTTCTTTGAATGAAGAGTGAGAAATGATGGGGGAAGGGAGAAAGAGAGAGGGAAAGAGGGGAGAGAGAGAGACAAAAGAGGCAGATGGGGTCTTTGTGAAGGAGTGAAGGAGAAGAATTTGCTCAACAATGGATGAATAGGTGAGGTAGAGGAGGAGAAGGGGAGGAGAGGGGGGAGAACCCAACCACCTGCTGTCCTCCTCTTTCTCCTCTTTCACTCAACACTCAGATTAACTTCCCTTTCAGCCTCTCTCTCTCTCTCTCTCTCTCCCTCTCTCTCACACACACACAAACACACACTGCTGCACTTTGTTACTGCACTTGTTTATTTTTTCCTCTTTCCATCTCTCTCTCCTCCCTCAAGTATCTTGTGGTTAGAGGCATGCATAACATGGCATAAAGGCACCTCCTTTTCCTTCTCCTCCTCCTCTTGCCCTGCTTCCTCCTCTCGTCTTACCTTTTCATCTCCTCTTCACTCGTCCTCAGCTCTCCTCCTCCCTCATGGCAAAATAAATGATAAAATCAGCAAGACACTCAAAACTCTGTAATTACTGCTGATGAACCTGTGACTGATCTCTGTCCCTGTTAATCAGAAACCATTTTACCGAAGAAGTGCTAAAGGTTGGTTTGCTAAAACCATCAGCTGTCTATGGACTGATTCAGGTTGCAGGAGGATGTAAACAAGCCACCATTACTGCCATGGCATGTCACATTCAAACCTGCACAATAACACTGTGATGAATGGAAAGGATTTCACTTTTTAACTACTTTTGCTAAGAAATATAACCTGTTACATGTCGAAAATATAGTCAACAAAAGTCCGTTGAAATAAAGGCTCTAAACTAAAACAGGAGTTTTCAAAGTCTAACACCGTTTACATTTTGGCAAATTAAAAGTATACTGAATTAGATATTAGCAGTGCCAGTATGCAGTGTACCCATGGATGTACATACCACTATCACCGTATTACTTTGATACTGAAGAAAACGTAAAAACGGGATGATTATCAGGCAAGTTCTGGAGTTATAAGGAGCGTCTGTTTTCTCTGATTTCTAATTGGATTTATGGACGTTATCAAGGATAATGATAGTCAACGAGCCAAATCAACAGGCCAAACTACAATAACTAACTTTCAGGTGTTTCCAGAACACCAGCATGCACCTGTCCCCCCCATCTCACACAGCATCTTTGCCTTAAGTCTCTCACTCAGCGCACGGCCTTCAGCTTTGCTGTGCCCCCCTTGGGAGGCATGCCTCACAGTTTGAAAGCCTCTGGTCTAAAAGTTTTAATTTACCTGCAAATCCCCAAAACCAGACTTTCTTGTCTGTGCTGTTATCAGCTGCTCCAAAATGTTCAAACCTCAAAACTTTGGGGGGGAAAAAACGGAAAGGAAAATCCACCAATTTCTATGAAATTAATTTCACTTCACTTCCAGCATCACCTATACTGCAAGGACACACAAATGCATCTTGTCACTGCAATAGCATTGCTCATCTGGTATCTATCTATATGAAAGAATAGTATTTGTTTGGATTTCCACAGCCCATGTTTGCAGAGTGCTCATCTGTATATGGCTGACCAGCCATCCTCTTTCTTTTACGTGTGATCGGCTGTTTACACACTCTGCACACACGATGAATTATAAAGAATAAATTAGAAAGACTTCAAGAAAACACTAACTTATTTTTTTATTCCAGGGCTACCCCTCCTCTCTCCAGTCTGACTACCAGCCAATAGGAGGAGGTATGCTTAATGGTGGAGCAGTGATGTCATCATCAGTGGACTACCACCAGCTGGGTCAACACACACCGAACCACCACCCCTCTCTGGACTGGAGCGCTGATTACCATGGCAACGGGTAAGTATTAGGTATTAGGGTTTGACTGTTACGGGTTTTTAAAGAGTAACTTGACACCCCTTGAAAATCTCTCAACTTAACAAAGCAACAGAGTCTTTTGGGGTAAAATGGCTGTTGCCTAAAACAAGGAGAGTAGCACCACCCCCTCTTCTGGCTACACCCCTGCTTGTGTGATCAAAATGTGTCATTAGAATTAGTAAAAGGATTCTCTGAGACAGTCTGTAGTACTCTGCAAGCTGCACCCATCAATTGGAAGAGGTATCACTGTTATATAAATATCAAACATCAATAGAAGTCCCATATATTGAAACAATGGGACAAATGTCAGATACAGTAAATACCATTGTACTGTTACTGTGGCCGATTGTTTTTCCATCTTTATCCTCACTTTTTGTTTCTCCTGTCCTCCTGCAGAGGTCTTCAGAGAGACAAACATCTCTATCTGAGCTAATCTCAGGACAAAGTGACACCAAACTTCAACCAAGCCCTTCTACTGCCACACCATGGAACCTCTAGCCTCATCTCTACATGAACCCAGGCCAGCCTAGTCCAACCCTAACCCAACCTTGACAGACCACCTACACTTGAACTCAACTTGAGTTCAGCACTTAAAACAAAAGCCCAAGCAGTAGAATAATGGGACATTTCTGTGTATTACTATGTCTCTTCTAAGGGAGAACAGGGCAGTGTTAAGAACAGGAAGAAGAAATACTTTCTTCTTGCTCATGCATGTCCCATGGGTGGTGTGGTATCTTTTATTGGCTGTATTTTTTCTACTGATCATTTACTGCATAAGACATGCTATTCAAATTGGAAATGTGTATACCAGCGAGGAGAGGTGGGCAGGTCCTGTGCTGTGAACCACGATGATAGGTGTATATTCTCCAACCTCCCTCAGAAAGGGATATTCTGTCTAATCCTAAAAAGTTAATATCTAGTTCCTAATTTTGTAAAGATGGTGTTTACCGTCAGTTCCAAAAGGCTCTGAAGAGCAAGTGTAAATTGCTGTAACATAATTGTTTGAGCTGTTGATTTAAAGCCAATTGATTTTTTATTTTCTTTGACTTTGTAGTTGCTGTATCCTTCTACGGCCAAATTGAAGAGAACACGGCACACAAACGAAGGGTTGATAACCAAATACTGTACTACACAAACTGTGTTTCCCCGCTGGCTCTTACCTGATATGAATATAAGCCTTGGATTTGATGCAGAATGGACTGAAGTCCCACACACTGTCTGTAGAGAAAGAAAACGTATCGTGCTTCTGAACAGAAGCAGTGTTGAACAGACTGATAACGAGTGAATTCACACAGCTTTTTTCAGCTACAGACAAATAAGAGAAAGAGGTGGAACAGCACCTGAATCTGTTTGTTGCCTTTTTAACCAGGCGCTGACTGTGAATAATTGTGTACGATTTAAGAACTTTCATTGTTCTCTGGCAGTGAGGCTCAGATCTGCAGGGTAGAAATTCAGTGTATTTTAGTCCTTGAAATAATGAAATGTCAAACAATTCTTTGTTGAAAAAAATAAAAGAAACAAAAATAGTCCTTTGTACAATGACAGCTCCTCCTCCTGGCATATGTCTGTTGATAATATTGATTTGGATCCAAACTGCGTGTGTGTGAAGTGTTAATGAGTGGTTGATTGGGCTGCATGGTCCCTTTTGTCATCTCTATTTCTCTGTGCACAGAGGCTATTTAAGAAACTATAACTGTTGCTGGGTTGGCTGTGTTTTAATGTTGTTTTTTTTTAATCAAATCAAGTTTTGTTTTAGTGTTAATGATGATGAGAGACACATCTCTCTCACTCTGTATCTCTTTGTATTAATGTGTTTTTTGGCAGATGAAAGGACTCTGGGCAACAACAACCATGAAGATTTTCTTATTTTTAGATTCTAATAATGTGTTTGAGAATAAAGTCAGTGCTGCATTGATGTGCAGTCATTACTCCAAAACCGGCCTCTTTTATGCTGTTTATCTCTGAACAGTTTGTGATGGTTGCTTAACTGCACATAACAATGTACACCTTTACCCCTCCTGCGACACAGCACACTGCGTTTGTACCCTGGCCTAATTAGCTACGCTGTTATCGCAAAACAAATGTCTTTGAAGTCTCCGAAAATGTGTATTTTTAACCTCTGATGGCTCAGATCGGATCTTGTCAACAGACATTTTATTAGATTCTCAACACTTTTTAGCCATGCGAGCCATGTGCCTGTGCTAGAGATGGAAATGTCAGTTGGTTTGTCCACCACTCTGGTCCAGACTGAAACACTGTTGGATTGATTAAGTTTTTGTCCAATATTTATTGGCTCTAGAGGAAGAATCCTACAGACTTTAGTGATCCTTGACTTGAGTTAATAATAATGTTCTCCACAGGATGATTTGTAATAACTTTGGTGATCCTCTGACTTTTTCTCCTGCGCCATTATTTGGTCAAAATTACACTTTTGGTTTATGACCAAATGCACTGATGTTGTGTTCATGGTTTGAACAACAGCAGCTCCTTTCTTGCAGAAATCCTCATCTTGATGGTTATTGGTCTGATTGACACTGGCAGGTTAATGATTAATAATCAATTCAGCTACATCTGGTGCACTAATGTAGAGTAGTGAGGGGATACTAATCAATTTGACATGGGTCTAAATCACAATACATCAGTCTTGCATTTAACATTTGCACTTCACAAATGGGGACACAGCTACATTATTGCTAACATTACAACAATAAAAAAAAGGTTTTAGTGTAGTCCAGGTGTCAGTGCAGGCTGGTCTTCTATCAATCAGTCATATTGCCTAACTCTTTATTTGTCTACATGGTTTTTTCTCTAACAATACTTTGACTGCATCTATCTCCAACAAAACAGTCTTGTGCTGATTATCAGCACTGTCAGTAGTTAAACCTTAATCCTGAACTTTTCTGGAAAACCTCAAGCTCCACAAAACATGACTGTATACATTTGACATTTTGAAAAATGATACCAAATGTCAAAAACTGGTTTGATTCTGTTCTGTCAGCCTTTCTTGAATAAATTAGTCTTTTTGTAAAATAATGTGTTTAGCCCATACACACAGCCTCTATCAAGCAGATTAGGTACTTCTCTGCTTTAATTACATTTTATCTCCACAGAGTGCCATTTCATTTCTATCCCTGTCATGAATCACAGCTTACAGTTACATTGAAGAACAGGCAGCCTCTCTGAGTGTCCGCAGGTACACACTGCCCCCTAATGGCAACGAGAGAGCTGCACCTAGTCCCTGCTCCGTTAAAGGTACATTGGCAGTGTAGATCATTTGAAATTCAACACAGTTTAAAGGTGCGTTTTAAGGCAACAGTAAGTTGGGATTTTGGGGTGCTTTAGGTCACTAAATCCATTTGAATTCCACACAATACTGTCCCTGTTCTTTAACTGACTTGGTGTTAAGTGCTTTAGTATAATGATGAGTCCCTATTTAACTAAAGAGGTGAGATGAACATTTTTAAAAATGATTATTTTAAAACAATAGCTGTAATGACCAGCTAAACCAACACGACTACAGTGGGAATAAGATCAGAAAAACATAACTGAGATTTGGGAACCTGGGTCCCTGGTTACTGTGGGAGAGGGCATTTAAAGTTGCAATATCATCATTTTTATATTAACAGTGGAGGGGGGATAAGGCTACCATGTGTAACGTGACAGGTGTTGCTCTTAGTGAACCTCACAGAGAATCACCACCGGGCTCTGCAGGTCCTCAGGTGACCTGAAACACAACTCCAAATGAGTGATAATGTTGCTCTGTGTCTGCTGGATGTGTAAAGATAGCGCTTTTTTTTTACACATCCAGCAGACACAGAAATGTCTTGCTAACACATTTTTGCCTGTAGCATCAATAAATCATTGATTAATTAATTGACTGTTGAGTACTTTGTGTGCTATGTTTATTTGGATGGGAAACCTGCTGGATTGGCACAAAACAGGAAGAGTGTGCTGTTGTTCCTGCTTTTTTGTTAGCCTGCTTTGCAACAAGAAACAACAAGGCTTCTGAGAAATGTGATCTCAAATCTGAGAATTAGCAGCACTACTGATATCAAGGTGTGAAATACCTTCTCCAAATTGATTTGACAAGGATACACGGATGTTTCAAATACTACACATAGCACCTTCAAACAATAAAGACAACACTGACCCACCAGTGTAATAGATCACAGTGAGCCAAGGTTCTGTGCAGCAGAGCGTTGAGGAAACACGTTAAGACGCTCAGACAGTAAAGGTTTGGTTAACCGAATTGCCTGTAGGCAGCATTTAGAGGTCGGCATTGTGACCAGTGAAACCCAACACACTGCAAACAGCCGTCCTGGTGCCAAAACCGAAACCCAATCCAGCAGCGACAAGAAGCCTCTGCAACTTGCTACAATCAGCACAGAGGTCACTGCTGTTTCAGTTTGGTTCCTGTTCAGGCTGATGTGCTGCCTTGATCACTGAACTGTAAGGATTGTCGTAGTCTGTAAGTGTGTTTCACCGTCTCCGTTTTTGGTGTGTCACTATACACTCTACTGTCATTCAAATAGTTGCTAGTGTTCAAGAGCAATCATAATTTAAAATCTGTTGGCCTACATAAAAAATTATATTATTTAAAAATAACATTCCATGTTAGTCCAGTATCTCCTTGTGTACATTTTACACCATACCAAATAACAGCAATTGACAAAACATTCTCACATCCAGATCCATTTAGTAGCAGGGTTCATACAAAGCCTTGAAAGTTTGGAAAATGCTTAATTTAAACCGTAATGTTTTCAAGGTTAGGAATATGCTTTCGAATTTGAATTCGAATATACTCCTTGAAAAATGCTTGATTTAACATAATCTGGTGTTTCATCATCTACACAATCACTCATGGAAACCAAAAATCTTTTAATATTTGAAGTGAAACGATCCCGTCGTCATATTTGTTTGTCGTCTCCTGGAATTTATAGTAACTGTTTAGTCACAATTTAGTTGGTATGTGATGATAATGGCTACAAGAGTCTGGACATTTTTGATTTAGGTACCTTGAAAGTGCTTGAATTTTACTGAGCAAACGTCAGCTGCTGATGAAGATCATGTGGTATGGTTAAAAGCTCCAGCACAGCTTCTAAATGGACCTTAAGGTGAGATTTTTTTGTTAGCTGCTGTTACAAAGGTCAACAATGAACTTTGAAACTCATAAATAACAGCAAGGGTTTTAACTCAGTGTTTATAATTACAAAAATAAAACTACACCATCTGTAAAATGCCCAGAAATGAGAAATGTAGCAGTTCATAACATCACATTAAGAATGTACGAAGGCATAAGCTACAGTATTTTCTGCATCTGATGTAAAACTCGATTTTAAATGCTTTTAAGCGCTTCTTCTGACCTTTGTTAAAACACTACTGATCTATAAAATTTCATCCATTAAATATGGTATGAGCAGCTAGCGTATCTTCCTCTCCAGTGCGGTGGGTGGTCGGCTGGACGTCTTCTCAGGAAGCACCAGCCTCAGCTTCCTCCTGGGGGAGGATCCTCCTTCCTCTGACAGGTACTCCTGCTGCAGCAGTGCAGCACCTGCAACTGCATCACCTGTGGAGGATACACTCTGTGCAGAGACACCTGATACAGACACATCTGCTGCTAGTCCTTCACTTAGAGCCACACCCCCAGCTGACATATTGACTGTGGCCCCAGCAGGCACAAGTCCAGTCTCTGTCTGACTGTTATTGTTTGACAGATTCTCCACAGTGGTCAGTGGTCCAGGAGCCTGAGGGGTCACCTCAAACAAACCATCCGCACTTGGAGGTGCCTGAGTCGGGAGAGTGAGGCTCTCCTTGGTCTGGGATGCTTGAGATTCAGGGGGCAGCTGATACACTTCTGCAGTCTGCAGGCCTGGTCCCTGGGCTGGATCAGACTTCAGTGTTGCTACAAGAGGAGGCGGCCGACTCTGTGAGAGGGACTGCACAGGTGCAGGATTAACAGCTGGGTTTGCTGCTAAGCTTGGGGCTAGTCCTGCAGGCTGGGAGGTGTGAAGACGAGAGGTGTTTATTGCACTCGCTTGCAAAGGGTTAGCATGTACAGTGTTAGCTAGAAGAGAGGTAGCAGGAGACATGAGGGCTACCCCAGCTTGCCTGCTGAAGCTGTCTGGGGCACCACTTGGAGCCATGTTGGGCCCACTGATTGCTATGCTAGGTGCAACGGAATTAGCTGGATAGCTTGGGAACAGTCCATTAGATTGGGCCATGGTGCTGAGCAAAAAATTCCCTCCTTGAAGAGAGAGGCCGCTGCCAGTCAGCTGTGAGCCCACTGAACCAAGCAGGGAGAGGTTGGTAGGGTTCCTCTCAATGGTAGATAGAGATAAGGGATGACGCGAGGAAAGCTGAGCACTCCCCAGAACCAACCCAGCTCCCTGATACTGAATACTCCCACCCTGCAAGTTTTGTTCCTGTCCAATGGCAATAGCAGAGGCGGATTGGTCAACAGTATTGGTGGTATCGCCAGGTTGGGAGTTCTCTGGGTGTGTATTCTCACCCTGGTCACCTTCCGTACTTTCCTGGCTGCGTTGTCCACTTTTGGAAGTCGTTTTATTCTGCTTAGAGGACGTTTTGCTTTTCTGTTCCCCTCCTCTGTCTTCTTCTTCCTTCTCTTCCTCATCATCCTCAATCAATCCTTTAGTGGTGGATTTCTTCATTGTCTCGCGGCCACCCTTTGTTTTCTTACCAGACTTCCCACTCCCTTCCTTCTCTTCTCTTTCTTTTCCATCCTGCCTTTTATCTTTACTCTTCTTTGAGCTGCTTTTCTCTGAGTGGCTCTGTTCGGTTTTCCTCTTAGGATGGACTTTGCTTTTTCGTAGCGGGTTCAAGTTTAGTTTCACCTTCAGTAACCGGCTTGACTGGACTTTAGCTTTGTGTCTTCTTACTCTTCCTCTCTCCTTGTCTCTCGTGGTCCTCGCTTCCTCCTCGCCTAGACTGTTTCCTTGCTCTAGGCTTCTTGAACTCTCCACATCAAATGTTACGTTTCTTGTTTCTCTTCTCCACTCTGTGTCCATCATGTTAAACTGGTTATGGCTAACATTCCTAGCCCTGTCAGTCTGTCTGTACTGAGAAGGGAAGCCATCAGACAGAGCAGAGTCTCTCATGTTGGTGTGAGTCCTCCCTTGTCTCATGTTCTGCTCTGGTGGTCTGTATGTCCTGTGGCACCTCTCGCAGTGTAAAGTCTCATGTCCTCTGCTCTTACCGTCCATATCCGTCCTGTGACTCTCTCCCATCTCCCCGCTTGTCTTATAAGCAGCCAGGGTCTCTGGTCTTTCACTGAAGGTTTCTTTCCGTGGATGAGAGGAAGAGTTGGTGTTGCCACGAGAAAGAAGCCTGTTAGGAATGTCCCTGCTCAAGATTCCCCGCTGAGTCCCAAGCCTCCTCCTTTCTTCCTCTGTCATCATCCTCATTCTCCTCTTCTCTATTTCGTCCTCTGCCACCATCACTCCGTTTATCCTGTTGTTCCCTCTCATCAGGTTCGGCCCCATCCCTCTCTGTCCTTCAGTGCTACAGTCCGGGCACCTAAAATGGCTGAGGTTTTCATCAGCTCTGGATCTAAACTGGCCACCATGGCCATCTGTCCTTGCATCCAACGTCTTGGCTTCCCTGTCCCAAGGCTGGCTGCTATTTGCTTGCAAGAAGAGGTCCCTCCTCTTTTCACTAACATCTAGGTGATTGACATGGTGATTCGCCACTGTGCTGCTTCCCTCCTCTTCCTCTTTTTGTCTTTTAGTCTCTTTCAGTTTCTTCCTCCGAGACACTTGACAGTAGATCAGGACTACCAGCAGGGTCAAGGCAACGCCACCTGAAGCACAGCAGTAGCAGGTAGGATTTTAAACAGTGATGTATTTTATTCACATTCAACGTTACAATTCTACATAAAGGTGCTGTGTAGCTTTTTTTTACATTTCATATCCAGTCCAGGATGAAATTAGGGCATTCCAGTCCAATCAATCCAGAGGATGGCCCTAATTTCATCCTGCTGGCTCACAATGTTATTGTTTTTTATTGGTGCAATGTGAAATAACACAAAATGCAACATAAATCAGACATAAGCACAGCAAAATGTACAGACAACAAGACAAAACAGAAACTGTGATACAGTATGTTTCACTGATCAAAACAGAGCTTATGAGTTTGATTTGTTTAGGTTTATTGTTATGTATGTTAATATTTTACTATCATTCGATCATTAACAGTATACAGTAGGTATATTCATAGTGAGAGAACATACTGTAGTTACTGGAATTGAGACACTTGACTATCAAGTCTTCTACTGTATTCTGTTTGTTAATGTGGAGTACAATAATAGCCTGATTATAACTTGAGTAATATTTATTTACAACACTTATAGAGTACTGTCTTCATCTCTATATGAAAAGAGCCCTGAGATAACTGAAAATTGAATTAATATAGATTAAATGCATTTTAAATGCAAAATGCTGTCAATGTAATAAATGTCAAAATGATACAATAGCAATGAGCACATAGCATCTAATTAAGCCGTAAGTCACGAGAGCCACAGTGTGTGTGTATTATAAAACAGTATCATTGGGATCAGTTGATCTGCTATTGTGCAGTTGAAAGTGTGTCAGGTATTTTAGCCAACTGAGGACTGCAACAGTGTGTTTTGTATGTAACCAAAAACTGTGGTGCAGTTATCAAAAAATAATGCCTTAAAAAAATAAAATATAAGCAATCATTATTCATTTTTTGTTCAATACACTCTTAATGGAAAGATTGTGTTTGCATTGTCTTTTCTACTTTTCAACTATTGAAGTGTCAAACAATATTTGGTTTTCGGGCGGATGTTATGAGATAATGTTTCTCTGTGTTTTGAATCTAACTCTCTTTAACGTTTCCTGATTGATGAATTGGTGACATCATGGCACAACTAAACATAAACTCGACTAATCAAACCATTTTCTTTCATTGTGTCGTGCATCATTCTCACCAATAAAGCAGATGACTGCAGTGATGGCCAGATCTCGAGCATACAGTTGAGGCATCACGCTGCCTCTTGTCTCTATCTGCACTGTGATGTTCTGATTGGACGGGACGCAGTTGGCCTCCGTCAGCTCCAGCACCGTGGTTACAGCCGGGTTGTCAGCGCTCACACACACCATCCTACGGCCATTATAGAGAGTCTGAGAGCAGCAGGGGGGGAATGTGTCAGCTTTAAGTCAGCTAGCCTTGTATTGATCATTTTCTCCTTTAAACAGCAAAAGAATATCTGCACTGTAAGATCATTTATGTTGGGTGACTGGACCCTGGTAAACCTGCTTGCAGGTCTAGTTTCTATTGTTTCCAATGCAGTTCGACCAAGTTTGAGATTTTTTATGAAACAAATGACAGAATCTTGAAATAAGCTGGACCAGTAAGCTGGTATAAGGAAACTGTCACTTGATTCAAAGTCCTCCTCACTACTGAGTATAATCTACTCAAATGACTTATTGTATCATCAAACAAAATGCAATTAATCCAGTTTTTCCTATAATATCCTTGAAAGTTTTCTGGAATGAGTCGTACTTTTCAGTCACCAAATGAAATATGTTTCTACTCTGCTGCATTGGAACTGTGCGCAGGTTGAAGAAGAACTCCTGTACCTTGTCGGGTTGTTGTATGAAGGCAGACAGGAAGGTAGCCAGTTCCAGCAGCTGACAGGAGCAGTTCCATGAGTTGAGGTCCAGGTTGAGGTTTGTCAGCCAGCTGAGGTAGGAAAAAGCCTCAGCAGGAGCAGAACTCAGACGGTTTCTAGACAGATCCAGAGTCTGCAGGTTCACCAACCCACGGAAGCTAAGGCCATAAGACAGGATCATACTGTATACATTAGATTGGTGTTGCTGAAACTCTTTTCTTTCTTTTATTTGAAAGAAAAAATATATAATATTGTGAGAATGCAAAAAAACTGTAAGTACTTGTAACTGTAAATGTAAACTGTGCACTGCAATAAAGTATGACAAAAACTAAGTGTAAGAAAGAAGAATGTATAGAAACGCATTAAATATGTACTAACCTGTTTCTATCCAGATGATCTATTAGGTTATCGGACAGATCCAGGCTCTCCAGATCTTTGAGGTCATTCAGAGGGAAGGAATGGGAGTCCAAACTGGTCAGCAGGTTTCCCTCCAGTTTCAGGCTCCGCAAGGCCTTGCTACCTTTAAACCAGCCACCTTGGATCTGCACATCAACACAGAGAATCCTATCAGAGGAAAAAGTACAGGCTTTATTGAGTCCCACAGAGTACTCAAAACCATAATATGCGCAGAAGCACGTAGTTCTTTCTCAGTACAAGAAGAAATCAGTACAAAAAATTAACACCTACTGTGTGTTTTTCACTCATTATGACATCCACTGGACAACCAGCTAAAAACAGTCTATTTCAAATACCTTTGCAGATATATTTCCCCTGAAGAGGTACCCACCATGCTGATGAGGTTGTGGCCCAGGGCAAGGACCTCTAGCTGGGATAGATTGGTCAGAGCTCCACCCTGTAGAGCCTGGCTGGTCAGGAGGTTGTGGTCCAGCAGTAAAGTGTGGAGGAAGGGCAGGTTTCTAAAGGACTGTTCACCCACCACTGAGATATGGTTATGACTCAGACCTGGACAATGAACATACTTATAGTTCATACTTGCAACATTTTAAAGCCACTATGTGTAGAATAGCAGGGTGTATCAAAAAAGACAGTGTGGCAAGCAGCTACCTTGTTGCTATCTGCTCATTCTTCTCTTCCTAAAGAGAATAACTGCAAAATGCAACATCCCACACATGTGCAAGTACATACAAATGCACACACACATATAGGTACTGACTGACCGATAACTGTGATGTTGATGAGGTCAGACAGTGAGGCAGGCTGAACTGTGGAGATGAAGCCCTCCGTTATGAGCAGAGCCTGGGTCGTGTCTGGAGCGTCTGGCCACACACACACACACACACACACACACACACACACACACACAGAACAGTCCTGTAAGCTCATGAGGTCTGATGGGTAAGATACTGCAAAGTGTGTCATATTACTGCAGTGTGTGTGAGGGAAGATTAAACCTAATACAATTACTGTCATTTAGAGTCTGTGTGTGTTCATGTTCGTGCGTGTTACCAATAATGTGAGCCAGTCTGTGACAGATGACGGCATCTTCTGAACAAACCACACAGGAAGCAGGGCATGATGGGACAGGGGACACACGCTGGGCTCTGATGACTGACAGCAGCAACATCAGCAAAATACCTGCAGACAAATTCACATTTTCTACAAATAAAAACTATGAAAAATGACATATTGGAAATTGACAAAAAAAAAAAGAAAAAAAAGAAAGAGAGAGTCTTCTTGTTTCTCTCTTGTTTTAACCTGCAATAATTGGCAGGCTGTTATTAATTTGATGGTCTCATTTGTTTATGATGAAACTGATCATGGAAATCCAGTGTATATAGTACTTACTGCTCATGTTGTGTTACAGTAGAGGTAACATAATGATGAGGTAGCATCTCCTCCAGAGGGCTGTAACCCGACACAGCTGCATCACTGTCATCATCATCATCTGTTTGGCCTATTGAAATACATCATTACATCTGTAGAGATACACTATAATCACATGTCTCCTCTCTTCCGCTCTGCACAGGTGAATGTAGACTCAGTCCCCCCTATGTTCCATCTCATCATCAAATTCAATGAATCCTGGAAATACTGTTTTATTCCAAAAATCATACATTTATATGTTCCATGTTTTGTTTAAAAAAAAAAAAAAGATGTCATGGACCACTATAATAAGTGGTCTTGAAGTGATCTTGGTTTAGGTTGGGTTTTTCTTCAGTTTGCTTAGTGCCCTCTGGAGCGACCTCAGCGTGTCCTTGGACCAAAGTTTGCGAACCTCTCTGATGGCTCACCAGTGAGTCATGTTTGTTCACTGTTTGTTCTGAGTTGCTAGGCAAACAAACAGTGATAAATGTGTTGGCAACGTGTGTGTGTGTGTGTGTGTGTGTGTGTGTGGTATCATCAGGGGAGGTGGAGGTTGTCCCCAGAGGATGCTGGCTGATGGATGACAGCCAGACATTATAACAGAATGAGGCCTATCATGTTTCTGCTAAAGCTCTTTTCCTAATG
Organism: Maccullochella peelii; assembly: GCA_002120245.1. Lineage (NCBI taxonomy): Eukaryota > Metazoa > Chordata > Actinopteri > Centrarchiformes > Percichthyidae > Maccullochella > Maccullochella peelii. The sequence goes on from LKNJ01003390.1 coordinate 38,316, forward strand.
GACTTTCCTCTAGTGAGCTGTCCTCTTTGATGAAGACATATGAGTTACCCCTCAACAGTAATGTTTCATAAAATCCATAAACCAAAGTGGATCAACTGAATGTGAATATGACCAACCAGAGAACCACAGAAACAGAGTATGTGTATGGTGTTATATGCTGACAGACTGCTGAGCAATTTCATCTCAAATGACAAGACGTATTTGGGTAATTGTAGTCGTTTTGCATCTCTTTTTGATTGTTTTGTGTCTCTTTGTAGTTCTTTTGTGTCTCTTTGTAGTCGTTTTGCATCTGTTTGTAGTCATTTTGTCTCTCTGTAGTCGTTTTGCATCTCTTTGTGGTTGTTTTGTGTCTCTTTGTAGAAGCAAAACAATCTACAGCAGACAGGAATGCAACGTCAAATAAATGCTAATGTTGTCCTGTGTCTGCTTGATGTGTAAGTAGGCCATTGCTCGCTAACATGTTAGCCAAAAGCACTTGATATGCTTATAGTATGTCAGCGTCTTTGTTTCTGTGTTGGTTTGGGAGTTTTTCTGCCTCTTAGTGGATGAAAATTTGTGATGCAGTTTTAAGTTAAACTCTATGACTGGTACCCAAGTGATTCGCTCGAAACTGTGCATGACACCCACTTTAGGGCGCTTACAGTTTCAATGTTAATTATGCTTTAGTGGCGCATAATACCAAACAAATTTGTAATTGATCAAACACACAAACCTAGGGCCTTTAAGGACCCTGAAGTTCTGGTGCCCCAGGGCAGTTGCCTGCTTTGCCTGGTTGGTTAATCCAGTCTTGGTTTACATTACATCTCTGGCCTGAGAAATCCTTCAGTTAATGACCTACTGCTAATGAACTACTAATTAATCTAAAACCATTTCTTTAGCTTTGCTTTCACTGAAGCAATTTAGTGTCCCATTACTGTGTGCTACAAGGTTTTTTAGACATGTCACATTTCTCTATTAGGCATAAGATTTAAAAGGTTTTTATTTTGTTTTGTTTTGGGTCCCCCCCCACCCCATATTTTTAGTCTGGGGCCCAATCAAAAAACTATTCCCTCACCCTGTGAATCAGGTTCATTGCAATCTACTAGTTGAGTGATCCCCAGCATCACCTAAATATCTTCTCCCTCCATCCTACAAGCTTGTGACTAGACAGTTAAAACATTTCAATGGAGGGTCAAATATACCAACAGCTGATTTACATTCACCACAATAAACCCAAAGAGAGCACTCAACTTGTGAGGACATTTTTTTTTCCTGAAATGTCATTGATTTGCTTTATGCTTTCTGTCTGGCTTTAGTTCCTGAACATCCATGCACCTCATCCTAAACCAAGCAAATAATGATTAGAGTGCAAGATCATTAAACCACGCATTACAAGCGGCTTACCTCTTGACAGAGCTCAATGGTCCACCCCTGCTGATGACATGGTACACTCCGCTCACATATTAATCCATTAGAATTATCTGTAGCTCTGTGGGACTGTCCACAGTTGGTTGGAGCGCCATCATTTACTGGTTGCTACAGGTACTGTGTAAATGTGTGCATCTAGCTCAAGTTACCTGGCCCTCTCTGGAGCATGCTCAGTAGAGCCGGCTGTCACCTGAGAGGCACAGATGTCATGTCCGACTCAGAAACTGAGTCAGAAATTAGCCTTTAAGTTTAGTTTTTCACCTTAATTCCTTTTCCCTAAATGTCAATATTGTCTAATAGGATTACCACAAAAAGATTCTAAAAATATATTTTTTATGAATCCATTTTATTTTCAGCTCACAATTTACAGCCAATACATTTAATTAAAAAAATACATTACACATTTTTTTCCATTTATTTTGCTTTCTTTGCTTTCATGGGATTCTTGAGCACAGATCATCACATCTGGAGATTTTGGTCTCTTGATTATTGTAGTGAGTAAATGAGGACAATATTAGAATTACCTGCCTAAAGGCATGGTGGTGTTTCTATTGCTAAACTTCTACAACATTAACAGTGAGTGTAAAACATACAGTCTTACAATTTCATTCAGGAATATCAGCAATTTAATTTATTCCATATTCTCATTCCACAACTCGAGTGCTTGTATTTGTCACCGTCAGTCAGCTTGAAAAATATTCTGGCACCTTCGTGAGTAAATTAGACCCAACCATGCACGGTGTATTATTTAATGATTACAGTGAGTCATCTTAAGCATTCACTTAAAGCTGCACTGATCAATATTTTATCTGAACAATGGACCAGACGATTATTAGTAATGTGAACGGGCTCACTTCTGGTGACGATCCGCAGAGAATTATCACCGGACTCTGCAGTTCTCCTCAGCTCTACACAGCATTTTAGCAATTTTGTAGCCATTTGTTTTAGTTCAGTCTCACCACTCTCATCAGCCTCATTTACAGATGCAACAGGCAGCTGTTTCCAGCACAACAGCTCTAAAAGCCCACTGTACACTACCTGCTCAGCACCAATCAGTACACATAGTTGAGCATTTAGCAGCTAAAGAGCCACATTTTTTCCTCAGGAGTTGGTGGAGACCAAAACAGAACTAAAAGGAGAGTAAATACTGGACTTACATTCATGAGGTGGCCAGAAACGCAACTCCAAATAAATGCTAATGTTGCTCTGTGTCTGCTGGATGTAAATAAGCAATTGTTTGCAAACATACCAACTTTATAATGTGCTAATATGTTAATCTTGTGTTTTCAGCATGTTCTGCTGTCTCCAAGTAGCCAAAAAAAAAAAAAAAAATCAATTAATGCAGCTTTAAAGATTACATGAATTTTATGTTTATTCTGTGTATTCTTGTGCCTTCACTCACTACCGCAAAAGTGCATTGAAAGTTACTGGAAGAAATTATTTTCAAACTGAATTAAAGTCCGTCTTGACCTTAGAACCCATTATAAACAGCCCCCACAGCCTGCTTTAAGCTCCAAACCACAGCTTAACTAAGGGAGACTCAAGGAACTGCTATGACGAACATGGTAAAGATCATGCAGCCGAAGGCATCAAAGGCACTTTTCAGTAGTAGCTCCCACACCGATGGCGACGGAGCTGCCGTGCCTCCATCGGGAGCTTCATCAACTTAGGGTTCAGTTCAGTTCACTTCGACATGTGGACAGGAGGAGCCAGGGATCAAACCGCCAACCCTAGGATTAATGGACAACCCACTCTACCTCCTGAGCCACAGCCGCCCCATCATTAATGATTAAGAATATGGTTTAAATTAACCATTGTCATTTTGGCAAACCACGGTGGACATCAGTAATGAGTTCAACATTCTATCCTTGGTATATTCTTGTACCCATGTTTTGCATATTGGCAGTGATGATGAATACGTTTGCGTACAAATAGAATTCTAGTAAAAACCTTCACATTTCAAAGCTCATTTTCAGTAATCATTTAAAGTTTAATAAAACCACATTAACCACTGTCTGCTTGTTGTAGCAGCTCCTCAAGAGTCTACCCTTTATGAATAGCCAAAACCATACTTGGTGACCTTTGACCTGTGATATGATCACATCATCACATGGTCAGGACTATCTTCCCAGCAGACCCGGGAGACTCAATGATGTCATGGTGTGCCTGGGTGGCCTTGTCGAGCGGATACTGGGAACCGACGGCTGGACGCAGCCAACCAACTTCCATCCCTGCGTGGAGCAGCGCGGCACACTCCTTCTTCTCCTCCTGAGAGAGGAGTAGAGGAGGAAGGGATGTACACCGTTCATTTGAACTAACTGGAACATTGTGTCAGGGTTTGCTTTATTTGGCTCCATGTCAAAAGCTTGTTGCTGTTCATTATGGTTGTTAATGCCATCATGTGATCACTGTAAGTATTGGCAGGGTCTAACTTTAGCCAACTGAGAGTCACATGAGGTGATATGGGCATACTGATTGGCTGGTGCATACAGGTAGTTGCATTAAGTCCTACTTAATACATTATCAGCGGCTGATAAATACAGCTTATTCAACTGTGATGCATACAGCTATGTTGCATCAAATGGTCACATGTGTATCATCATCTAAAGTGTGTGTAGGCTTTAAACCCAGAACAATTCAACCACTGTGTGTGTGTGTGTCTGTGTGTGTGTGTAAAAAAACATGGCTTGTGTGATGTCACTGCTTTGTACCGGTGTAGCTAAGAAAAGGGACACTCCCATGATGCCGCTCTCTTTAGCCATGGTGTCTCTGGGGTTGATCTCTATGGAGCCTCTGGAGCCAACGATCTACAAAGAAAGAGAGAGAGAGAAATGTACAGAATGAGCTACACTGGGATACAGCTACTGTATAGAACTACACACTAACAATGTAAGAGACAAAGTGCTAAACTGTGCCTCACTGTGATGCTGTGCTGTGCTGCAGAGCTATAGAAACCTGGGACCGTATTCACAAAACATCCTAAGGCTAAAGGTAGCTGCTAACTGGCTGAGTTAAGAGAAACTCCTTAAAAATATCAGTCCTAACTAATCCATATTTGTTTTGTCAGCTGTTAATGCTATCACATGCTTATGGTATTTGATGCCAGATACAATCTACTTAACAAGTCAATATTTGACTTTGTTTCGTATATTGAGGAATATTTTCATTCTCATTCACTGTTACCGGACAACCAATCACTGTAGACCTAGTGAGTAATTCATGAAACATGATGTCATCCATAGCAACAGGGTCAACAGGGTTCTCTTAGCTTAGGTATTCTCTCCGTTCCTAAGTAAAAGTGTCTCTCAGCAGCTTTGTGAATAGCTTTTAGGACTCCTGGTGGTAAGATAAGATCCTTAGTGAACAGCCCTGGACTGTGGTCCTACTGACCATAACACGTCCTCCATAGGCCAACATCTGGAGGTCTTTACTGAGGTTGACATTTGACAGCATCTCCACTATCACATCTATGCCTCTGCCCTCTGTGGCTTCCTGGAACACACAAACAAAACACACACACATTAACAGTCCATAGTTTATATATATATATATATATATAGATAGATATATATTTCTGTAACCACTACTAAAACACCTGACAGAACCTGACAGCCTTTTCTCCATAAATAAGCAGAGAGGGATAGAGAAACATGGAATAAAGATTATTAATTGTTTAAATGATTGGCGAGCTTCGTTCAGGACTAGGTTCTTTCCTTCTGGTGTTCCTGTGGGGTGTGTGTGCACATGTGTGTATACCATAATTTTGACTGTGTAGTTCTCTTCTCTGTGATTAAAGGCCAGGTGAGCTCCATTGTTGAGAACCAGCTTCATTCCCTCTGGTGTCCCTGCTGTCCCCAACACTTTGAGACCCAGAGCATGGGCCAACTGGCACGCTGCCACACCAACCTAAACATACACACACACACACACACACACACACACACACACGATGTGGATGTGGAAACCACTTACATTTTTTATGTAATTAGAAAGAAAAGAAAGAGCAGAAAAGAAAATGTGCACCCCTCCACTGGCTCCATGGATGAGGACGGTCTCTCCAGCCTTGGCATGGGCTCTGCAACACACATCAGTTAAAACCCATTTCAGTCATAGTATCTGTGATTAACTGGCTTGCTTAAAGGGGAAGTCTGGTGTTGTCCTACATTTTCCTTATTGTAAACAATTCCCATAAAAATATTGAAACCAACAATGCGTTAGTCTGTCTCTTAATGCTTTCTGACTTCCCCACTCAGCCCCAAGACCTTCGACAAAACTTTTTTAAATGGTTCATAAATATATATTGTCATTTCATTTTTTAAAAAGGCTCAGTAATTTCCTAAAACAGCTGGGCACTGTAGTTTTTTGTAAACTTTACTCAAACAGGAGGAAATTGTGAATTTGTTGGGGACTATTTTCAGCAGCGGACTAATACACATTTGATGTTCTGGTGAAAGTGGGAGCTGTGGACAGCAGGAACAATTACAGCCACCAATAACCCTTTCAACATACATATCAGCATGTTAGTATTGTAAAATTTGCTGGAACATCAGTGTGAAGGTACAGTCACTACATTAATGCTTATATAACATAGGAGCATTTCATATGTGTGACAACTTTTATTTGTGCTAACATTTTCATCTGTTGTCATCGTATGGGATCAAGACAGGGTCAGACAGTTGCAGCGCCGTGGTCTTACTTGTGAACCAGAGCTCTGTAGGCAGTGAAGTAAGGGATCCCTATTGCTGCACCCTGGGTGAAGTCTAAAGCATCGGGCAGTTTGTGGACACAGTTGTCAGCTGCTACAGTGTACTCTGCATAACCTCCAGACTCTGTGGCTGTGGTAAACACACGATCTCCTACCTGGAAAACACACATGCAGAATTACTTACACATGGAATGGATTTACTGCACTGACATGACAGCAGCGTCCCACTGGTTAACTTAACAAGGTTATTGCTACAGATGCACATTGTCCTGTCACAACCAGTACATGTACTAGTAGGTCTGTTTATTAGAGTTCAGAGGTTTTCAAACTGCAAGGTGTGCCTGTATCACATGATACACATATTTTTAGATTCAGATTCAAGGACATCATTATCTCTGATGCCCATCGCAAACAAATGTCCATAAATAAAAAAGATGCTCCTTATAACTTCAGAACTTGCCTAAGAATCATCACATTTTGTTCAGTATCAAAGTCATCCGGTGATAGTGGGCTGTTCATCCATGGGTACGTTGCAAACATCATTTTAATGGGGCCCACAGCATAACTCACATAATGGTGAATTCTAAAATATAGTGTATCAGTAGCACAAGCAGAGAAGGGGTCATAAAGTCCGCAAACAGACTTCGTAATGTCAGTAACACAGCAGTATATATCTGAAGGTTGCCAACATTAGCTAACATTAGCCACTATAAGCAAGGAAACATTATTTAGACCAGTGATTGCCAACCTTTTTGGCGTATGACCCCTTAAACAAAGCAATGTCTAGTTGCGAACCCT
>LKNJ01003391.1:0-64525 GCA_002120245.1 Maccullochella peelii
GACACTAACTCTAACTCTAATATTTCATTGTTTCATACTTGTGCTTCATGATAGTGAGTGGAGGCTGGGTAAGGTCAAGTTGGCGAAACTGCAGACGACCGCAAATGTCCTTGTAGTCTTGATTACGTCTCTCGTATTCTTCAATGTGGGCAGCTAGGTGAGAGTTGACCACACAGATATCAGAGTTGTGGAAGCGAAAACGGATTGCCACGGCACCTTTGTTTCCCTGCGAATCAATGAGTTATTGGGAGTGAAGGGGAGAGGGAGAGAGAGAGAGAGAGAGAGAGAGAGAGAGAGAGAGAGAGAGAGAGATTCAGTTAGAATAATGTAAGCAACACAACTAAAAAGGTCCTGCAAAAATAAAAAGATTGAGAAAAAACGTTTTAGTAATCCAATATTACGAAAAGAGTTTTATACTTGGCATGTTTCAGATAGTTCATGGTGCAGATCATAAACAGTCTCTCATTACTGCAGGAAAGGATGGAGCAACCTTACAAAGGGCCCACTAGTCACCAGCCAGCCATCTGCTCTACACTGCAGGGACTGCTAAGTGAGCACGGTTGCATACGAGACAAGAATAACCTAGTGAATTAAGTCAGAGCTGCTGGATGTAGCGCTTCATGAATGAAGGAGCTCTTAAGTGAAGAACAACCCAAAAGGAAGAATAAGACAAGGCTTTTCATTTCAATTTTCATCATCACATCAAAACCTCTGTGCATAATATTGCCATTTATATTATTGACATTATTTGTCAATAAAACAAAGCCGTCATTGTAGGAGCCCTGCTTCGTTCATTTGCTGCGATAATCTAATGTTGATGTGTAAAGCTACTGTTGATACTAACTCAACACTTCCTGCTTGCATGTCATAATTAATGTACTTTAATATGATGGCAATGGAAGGCCTTTAATGTGAAACCAAATACAATGCCAGTGACGTTACCAAAAGTGGAGTCAATAAAAATGTATTTAAAAACTGATTTAGATATTTTTGGCACCTAATGCCTGGAAGTTGGTTTGAGACTCTGCGAGGATGAAATACATTTTATTACATATCTGACAAAGCAAGATAAAGGAGAGTGAATCAGAAAACAACAAGGACTAATGTTATTAGTTATGAACAACAGTAACTGAAGTGGAAGAAAAACATCACAGAAGTGAAGTAGTTTCACGTCTTGGTGCGTGACCAAAAAGAGGAAAAAGATGGAGATGAGTCATACCTTTGCCTGCATGTACCTGCCCTGTGTACAAAGGACAGCTTGCTTGAGGCATGGCTGCTCTCAACAGCTCAGTGCTGTTTAGAACGTAGTATCTTTACACAACACCAGTAAACCCACATTAGGACCAGTGCATGAAAGAATAAGACCTGTAGAATCAGTCTTTACCATCCTTCCCATGATGCCAGTGCCCACAGTCTCCGCCTCCACATCAGAGATGAACGCTGCATGCTCCTTCTTCACGTAGAAGATCAGCATGATGCCCACCAGACGCACCAACTTCACCTGTAGCAGAAGATGAGCAGATTAAAAAATTACTTCATACAGGAAACGGAAGCGATACACACCAATTCACAGAGTACTGTAACATGCACATGTGTGGAGTTCAAGTGACCCTGTATCCACATGAAGTCAAAAGTGCTTTAATGCAGTTTTTGCTGCTTAAATCAGCATCAGCTGTTTTTCAACTGCAACTACTATGCACAATGACAATATTTAACACCCCGTCTTATCTCAAGGAAAACAGATGTAAAAACGTACATCACAGAATATGAAGCAGTAGTGCATGGGAGGAAGCAAAGTAGTTTTATGTCTGTCAATCCTACATGAACCATATGAAAGTGAAAACATTTATTTTTCAGCTTGCTGCGCTGTACAGTGTCAGTTACAGATCAGACAAGTGCGCTTAAGTCGGAGCATTGACAGTTGATGAAGAAACGCACATCCTGATACTGGCTGTGTGAACATCCAGTAAACCCTAAGATGACAAGAAACAAACCAGCCAAGAAAAGAGGAAGGCAATAAGCTAGAGTCAGCACACTGAGAAAAGGGAAGTAGATGAAAGTGAATAAGGGGAAGATGAAGAGAAAGACCAAAAATATAAAGCCAGACTAAGCTCATCAAATAAGCATGGATATCATAACTTTTCCTTAGGGTTATCCTGTTTAATAATCCATGTAATGTGTTGGTATAGTTTTATGTAGACAATAACTACGGTCACAGAATCAAAGTTTGAAAATATTTTACCGGCCTCAATGCTAAAAAGAGCTACCCAAGATCTACAGGCAGAATATAGTGGGCTGTGCAACAACATTCACATGTCCAGTCCAAATGCTAACTAGTGAAACAATAATATAACAATATTAAATAAGGTCAAGATTAAAGATAGAAAGAAAAGACTTCCTTACTAAGGCATACTTGGCACCTGGATGCAAGGCCTCGGATACAGCCTTCGTCCACTCCAGCTCTTTGGGTGTGTCATTGAAAAAGAAAGCCTCTTTGCTGAGGTCGAGCTCCTGAAAACTATCAGAAAGGACAAACAGTAAAATTTACTTGAGAGTTTGATTCACACTTGTGAACTTTACCCAGTACTTTCATGGCATTCTCAAAACCTTTACACTCCTCAAAACCAAAGTAGTAAACTGAAACGTAGGCAGGATTAGTGGACATATAGTGTTGAATTTGTGGGTGGGCATGTTCTCCTACTTCAAATAGGATCTATGGTTGCATAAATCTGTCAGGTTTAAGCAGTATATGTCTGTTTGAATTGCAAGGCTATTCTCCAGCAGGGTGAATGGGACTTACCCCACGCAGTAAATGTCAGGAGGGTTGAGAGTGCAGCTTAACCAAGGACAGAGGCTTTCCTTCGGTGTCTGTCCATTCACATTGTATGTGCCAAGAAAAAAGCTGAAACAGAACGAGGAGTGGTGAGAAGCGAGCACAAAGGAGAGGAATATAGGGCCACAGTTTGTCTGAACAAGTGTTTGAACTATTTTCAATTTATCCTGCTGACTGTGAGGGTCTTTTTTTATAATTTCCAATTCACATCAAGGGAGATTAAAATAGTGAAACAATGACCTCAATCTATATTAAGCTGATGCTTTACTGCTTTACTGCAGTACTCAGTAGCTCACGTCTAGAAATTTTATTTTATGTACGGTGATTGAGCAATACTGCTCTTTTTCAGCAATGTTCCTATTCATTAAAAGGGGACACTATACTCCGCCAGAGCTGCTTGTGAGATGGTCGAATAGCTTCAGAAACCCCCTCCCCTGACCATTTCTATAACTTTCTGAAACCGGCAATCCAACATTCACATCCACTTTACGCCATGATTCGCCACTGGAGGTGAGAAAGGAGCCAGGGTTTGAACTTTTCTCTCTAGCTCTCTTTCCCCCCCCCCATTCTTGACAGAAATATTTCAGTCACTTTTCCTGTGTATAACCGAGTGCAACATTTTAAATGTCTTCCAGGAGATACTGTATGAAAATGTGCACCGCTGTCCGCATATTTAAACAACATCGTGTCTACCCCCTCTATATGACAGCTGTTTCACTCCGCCTTTGAGTGTATCCATTCGAAACAACTTTGATGTGATCGGACAGCACGCCGTAAGAACTAGTTCTGATCGAATATACCCCGGCCCTTACACAGTTACACCTAGGAGCTGTATTCAGTGAAAAGAGACAGTAGAGAATAAAAACAGACCACTGAGCACCCCCACTGGAACTTAAGTGCCTTGCCGAAGGGCAAATCGTCATTGTGAATTGTGAGAAATGTAAGAGGGCCAAGCCCTTGCCTTTCCACTGAGATTTATTCTGCAGGTCCAGATTGAAAATCAGTTTCCTTCCATTCAATAGCCCTCTCCCCTGACCTTCAAGCAGCAGCTGCCCTGCTCAGGCTGCTGCACAGGAGCAGCACAGAGCTCTTTATTTTGTGCTGACTGCCATCGCACTGTACAACACTTTCTGCCTTAAAGGACCCACCCTCAGCTAACTAGAAAGCTGCTGAAGCTGTGTTTATACAAAAATATGCAGCTGCTTCCCTGAGCTTTTTTCCTAATCTGGACATCAGCATAGATATTCAGTACATTCTCAGTATGTACTGAAATATGAGATGTAAACAGACAATGCACATGTGTCCCAGCACAATGCAACCTTTTCTGTATATCTGCTGTTTCTGATAAAGGCAACTATTCAAGCTTATAAGCAAATCAGCACATTCAGGGTCATGCAGGGAAAGGAGCCTTCCCAGCATGCCTTGACCAAAAGGTAGGGAAACACTTTGGAGAGGTTGCGAGTCAGTCACATACTTAACAAAAACACATTCAGATTCACACCTACTGACAATTTAGAGCTCCCAATTAAAACCTGAGCGCCATGTCTGGTGTGTGTGAGGAAATTAGAGCACCCAGGGGAAACCTGTGCCAACAGGCAAATTCTACACAGAAAGGAATGGGAATAGGACTATAACACAGGGCCTTTTTGGTGTCAGGAAACAGTACCATCCACTGAGCTAACACGCTGCCAATGCCACATATAGTGTTTCTCGATATTCCTATAGTCTTTCACAGAATAGAATTAATATTTTTGCATGTTTTAACACAATATATAGAGTATTTCCCTATTCATGTATTTGCATCACAGATGATTCTGTATTTTAAAACTTTTCATATCAAAGATTCCTTCTTCCACACAAAATCCTTCATAAAAATGTCTAGGCCTCTACAGGGACATTCATTTCTACAATAAATAAGAAATGAGATGAAGAGCTACAACCTGAGCTACAGTATGTTAATGCATTAGGTTGCATTTCTTGACAGCGTCTGAGACAGTGGTGCTTAATTTAGCAAAGAGCTAAGTACACAGAAATACAAACCCACAGATGTTGACTCATTCCTTTTACATAACACTTCTAGCATCCAAACTGTGCTCACAGTTACACTGTGGGCTCACACTGTCTTTTTAGTTTCTTAACTGGTCAGTAGAGTACAGCTCAACACAATTGTCTAGTGTGAAAATATCCTGACTCTCCTTCTAAACTCAAAACTTTCTTACATTTTTTTAATGAAGTTTTCCACATAGAATTGGGAAACAAAACACTATAATTCAGTAATAAGAGGCTTCAAAAGATTTTGGGAGTCATAATATTGTTGCTCCAATACATTAAGCTATACACCTTTCTTAACTGTTTCAGGCTGAGCAAAATGAACAGCGAAAGACAATATCACACTCCTCTAGATTAGATTAAATAGTACATGAAAGCACCTATAGCCCCACCCAAAGTATCAACACATTATTGATGTCAAGGAAGTAAAAAATGATTTTTTAAGATGATGGTGACCTAGTTCTACCTCCATGTGCCTGCACCAATCTGCCAAACACATGTACATTTTTAAACACATTCAAAACTGACACAACAAGCAGTTAAGAGTAAAATACCTGAAGTCCTCCAGGTAAGTGTACTGGTCCTCATTCTTCAGCAGCTCACACCTGATAAGGTTGTCACGCAGGCCGAACTGCGGCATGGCCAGTATCTGAGCTTTGTTAGACGGGGTGTGGCTGGAGGAGCGCACCAGGTCATCCCGGTCCTCTCGACTGGAGATGCCCTGACTGAACACCAGGAGAGAAGAAATAACAGTTAGGCGTGGGGGTGAGTGGAGACAGACCAGGATAGAAACTGGGTCATTTTGTCACGCTGGTGTGATTTCAAACAACAACTTATCATAAACTGTGCGTTTGGTTGTTTAGATTTTTTTCTGTAAGTACATATGTACAGTTGCCAGTGCACATTCAGAATACTCAGGCCTAACTGCATCAAACCATACCTCTCCAAAAAGCTAGAAATAAAATTATGGCATAACAGAGACATTACACTCTGCTCCAGACTAACAGCCTGGTGGTACAGTAGATCACCACAGTGACAACAGGAACCCTGGCTATGCAGTGAAGCTCCATTTCCATGCGGTCAATATGGAATGAGGCTGAGGGGAGAGGAAGAAATGTAATATGCCTGTAATCTTCCAGGAATATGCTGTCACTAAACTCCATCTTAGAGTATAGGCATTCATTCCAAGAGTAGCAGCACTGGCTTCCAGGTTAAATAACTGAACAAATTTGCATTTGAAACTTTATATAAATTAAACACTCATCACCAAGCTGCTGTCAGGCACGTACACAGTGCCTGTTGTAAAACTGGGGGAGAATAGCACTCAAATCACTGCAATTCAGCTTTTCTATGCACTCATACTTGACACACTAACTACATAGTATATGTTTTAGGCTTTACTCAGCGTAATCTCCCGTCACATTCACACTAATCCACTGATATTCAGGCGGCAGTAATGCACCAAGAAACGCAGCAATGCACCAACAAAAGGAAGGAAAGAAGAAGACAGCTAGCAAGTAAACATGAGTATGAACAACGCAGGTTTCAAAATGTAAAAAATTTAAAAAAAATAACATTTTGCAAGTTTGAATTCAACGTGTTTGTCAAGCCTCAATGATACAAACAACACATTTTGGTGAGTAACACCGAATGTAAACAGAAACTTTGTTTACAAGAAAACTCCACAGGGCATCTTTAAGTAACAGTACTTCCACTTTAGAAGTAGCATATTCGAAAACTCTTTAAAGACATAGTGGTAGAAAGAGTTTTGGTTTTGAGAGCTCACACGTTATAATTAATAAAAATGCCTTACCTCTCTGGGCTGGAATATACTCTGGACTTCTGTGTGCCACTGTTAGAACCTCTCTCCCTTTCTAAAGTTCCCTTTTTGTTTGATGATTTCTCTGTTCAGGAAGAGCAGGAGAGAAAAGGAAGATTGATACAGTGTTTGTTTAGTTTCCGATGATAAAACAATGATAGCACAGTCCTGCCATGTCCATTAGAGCTGCCTGCACTTTGATCATCATGAATTAATATCTTGTTTGCATGTTGCCAGTTAAGTGTCACTGTGTCTTGCCGGCTGCGGGGAGACCTTCCCATCAACGTTATCTTAAAATGTGCCCTAGGTATTGACAGCCTGGGACGACTCACTCTAATAAGAAAGAACCCAGCTCTGAGCAAACCCATATTTCAACCCTTTAATTACTGATATGGAGAATAAATTAAAGCCAATTATGACTAAGAATAAAAACAAACACACACAGTAACACGCAAGTCAATCATAAAAGTGCCACGTCAGGGCTCAGACGTCTTTTGCAGTTGGTACAGTTATTGCATCCTAAGTAGTTGGGTTTAATGGGCGAGTGTGAAGTATGAGACAGCATGGCCCTGTCTCCTGCAGCTTGGCAGGGAACACAGCTGGCTCCTCTGAAAGGGAAAGATGGGTTCTTTGAGCAGGAAATTAAACTCTACAAAGTTATAGCATGCTACATTAAGAATGTACCTGACCAACAGCATGGAAAGATTAGATATATTCAACAAGAAAACATAATAGGTTTCAATGTTAAAAATTATAATTGTTTTATTAACGGGAGCTCTACTTGGCAAACTGAAAGCCTGTTTGTTTCTTAAAATGGGATCACAATCTGTGATGCATTTGTTTTCTGATCTGTCTGTGTGCAGCATTCAATGCAAGAACCCTGTGGCTCAAACACACTGATATTAACTGACTGGACATGGATATCATCATTACTGCTAATAACATTATACAACAGTTTTCAAAACATGTTCAAAGAGGTAAGGAAATAAAACAGAGAGGCAATGAATCCGTATTTAAACAATCCAAATTAAAGTTGAAATACGTCTGAACTAAATTGACAGCACAATTTCTGTAACAAAGATATGATTTTTGTAATAGCTCTGTCTAACACAGCACCAAAGTCTGAGTCAATTATAACAAAAACAAATCTATTGCTTTTATCATTATTACCACAGTTGGCTATTTTTTGCTGCATCTTTGTTTTACAAAAGGAAATGTTCTCATCTCTCCAACTTTACTAAGAAAACAGGCTGTGACCTGTGCACCAAACTCTGAGAAAAGGTCAACATGTCAGACATGCTTTCACCATCTGTTTCATTTTGTACTTTTGGTAAAAAATGAAAGAAGAACAAAGCAAAAAAAGGTTAGGCTAAACAAGGTCAACTATAAGCACCATTTAAAAAAAAAAAAATTCTCAGAAGGATCAATTGACGTTTTAATTGAAACCCAGTGACGTTGTGGTTTGTGTGAACAGGAAAAGGAAAAGAGACGGCCCTTTGTTTGACTGAGAAAACCACCAGCAAACTGTGAAATGCTTTTGAAAGACAAGTGTGCATAGGAATGCTATATGTTACGAGACTCTTCAACAATAATCTATGAAAAGAGAGATCATGAGTATTAATAACCCTAACCCTTGGATTGCAAGGACTCGTGCTGATTGATAAACCATAATGCATTAGAGATAGGTTCATTACTATTTTATGGTTTGCATCGATGACCTTATAGTGTAGTAATTTTACAGTGTTCATTCTAAACTGCTTTGCTTGTATAGTCTTATGAAAACATAAGACTATACAAGAATTCTACAATTTTTCTCAGTGAACTTACACTGTATCTGGAAAAAGTAGAACAATAATGAAATAATAAACATTGCTTGGCATAATAGCAAGGTTCTCATTGTAAAAATAATGTGAACTTGCAAAACAAGCATTAAAGCAAATCTTGATGCTTGATTTAAATGCACAAATAGCAGTTATTATCAGAAAATGTTAACATATAATATACAGTCTCAGATCAACAATAAAGTAGCCTAAACACACCAGATTGTGGTGTCATTAAATACACTAGCGACTGTTCACTGCTGTTTGCCACAACATGTTAGTCTTGCTGAAAAGTATGGCACACAGCTTTTTTGCATTACTTTTTTTCATCTTAAAGCTGCCTACTAAACTAATAACCCATTTAGCATTTAACTTTAACATATGACTTAACCTAACCAATACTGCAACCAGCATCTGAATGAGGCCCTGACCAAATGAGGGTCCTGTGTGGGAGTAGCAGCTATTATATTAGGTGGCATATTTTACACTCCTGCAGTTGTTCTAACAGTTGTTATGGTCTCAGAATTATAACAGCCATAGCGTTTTAACTACAACTGCACAAAGTTCAATATTGCACTTCCCTTCAAGATCTGACACTATATCTCGGTAATAAACAGCAGAGGAACCATTTTAGTGCTTTCTTTTTATTATAAGCTGTAAATGCACATATGCAAATTTTAAAAAATCTGCTCCTCTTGCCTTATTAATAAAGCACACGGATAATTTGGGTGAACAAGATGCTTTTCTCACAGCTGTGGCAAAGCAGACAGTAGGCACCTTTCTCTCATTGAGAGGCGGTCGGAAGAAAGTTTACAGACAACTGATTTAAAGCTAACAAGCTAAGTTAGTTAGCTAAGAGGATGAGCCACAAGAGAAAATCTCTATCTGGAAACAGCCTGAGAATACAACAGCACATTGTCTAAGAAACAAGGCAAAAACAGCGTCTCAATGAATGACACAATTCTGTTACTAAAACACGTTACTGCGGCACTAGCCACAACAGGTGTGTCATTTTCTGTCACATACCGACCACTAACATCATGAACATTATTTAGCTAGGACTTACGTTAGCTGTTACTAGTGTATCAGACGTCTACGTGGGATAACATTCACGGTAGCTTGATATTGAGGCAGCAGATAACATTAATAATACTACTAGGATTTAAAATTGACCATTATTCCGTCTGACGAATACTGGCCTTCTAGCTAATCTGGCTAAAGTTAGCTTCTTTGAAATAAGAACTACTACTACTACCACTCGCTAGCATTAGCTGGGAAGCTAGCTAATTAGGGTAGACTGAATGCTCCAGATTGACGGAGTGGCGTTTCCTTTCACCACCTCAAAAGTCAACAAATGAAGGAATATTTTTCATACCAGAGTCTCTCATCACCCTAGACATCTCCCTGCATCGCTCCCACGCATTCTGTGGAGAAGAGCAATGTCCAACCTGTGTGAGACTTGCCAATGCTGTAATAGGAGGAGTTTACCTTCCCCTGCTGCCTACTGCAGAGACAGGAGGCTGGACAATCAGAAATCTACTATGCAGAAAATTCAACCGGAAAGGGCATTATCACATCAGTATTACATTGGGAAGTTAAGTTCATGCACTTCAAGAAGACAAATAAATTATGCATATACCCTTTTTTGTTATATAGCTGCGTGAAAAGTATGCCCTGCAACGCCCCACATAGCCTATTACACTAAACACTATTATGAAAAATGTGGTATGTTTTGTATATGGAAATTAGTTTGTTCCTTTACATTTACATACTTTTTACATTACATGTTTTGTATATGACATGCATGTCATAAACAGCATGACTCTAATCTAGCATGCAAAAACATAATGTTGCATGAAATCTGTATGAGATGAGAATCAAGGCAAATTACACAAACTTGAATGTTTATATTCAAAGCATACAAATTGTACATTTCACAGCATGAATCTCAGAGATCTCATATGGAATGCAAAAACTAGATATTTCTTATATGTGGTTGCCTATTCTGTGTTAACAATGACTGTGTTACATTTAGTTCTGCCAGACCCATTACCCCTGCTGTTGTGCATGCTGGCTTGCTGTCATGGCTTACTGCAACACTTAAATGGAATGGAGCCATAATTAATGCTACTAGTTACATCTGTGTCTTTTCTGCTATGACTCTTCAAAATGTCTGTTGTGAAAAAGTGTCTGGTGTCCTTCCCCACATGGCTCTCTGACCATTATGAATACATTTGTTACAACGCATATGCAAGTTGGGCCAGTTGCATTCAAAGGAAGTGGTAATTGCAAAACTGCAGTCTTTGCTACGGTTTATTTCGCAACCCTTTGATGTACTTTTATCAGTGTGAGGCCATCTATGCCCAAAAAAAGAGAACAAACACTTGACATCTCCTGTCATGCACTGCACACATGGTGGCAGATCTATTCCAATTGAGTATAGTTTATTGGACATGAAGACACTGGTTGTGAACTTCCACTAATAGAAATATGATGACAAACCTGTTTTCCGGGGCTGCTTGAGTTTAGTGAGTGTTGTGCCGAGGGGTGCAAGGGCCTGTTTGACAACTCCCTGGCCTCTGGTGGATTTGTGGTATTTGTTGATCCACTCGAACTTTGGTACCTGTGTGGGAGACTTGCAAACATCTGAAGAAAGACAGACAGAGAGAGAGAGCAAGATAATTAGTATTTGCTAGGATGATTGCAATATTGTGTGTATTTTGGTCTTGTTTGTATAATGAACTGCACTCCTAGTTTGTAGGACCACCATCACGTTTTGTGCTCTACTGCTTTAAATGTGACTACAATGTACAGATGCTGCAGTGCATAAAAGATATCTCACTTTTATCTGCTTACCTTTCCCATTTCCCACACTCTTCTTTTTAACAACAACAGGTGCCAGGTCATTTAATCTTTCCATCACTGTTATCCCTCACCACGTTAAAAGCCTTTATGGCTCATCTTAGAGTACCACAAAAAATGTAATACAAACAACATATCACCCTTCGTCCGTGTTCACATGGGGTTAAAGTTTCCTCAATGTGACACATCCCTAACAAAGCAAACTGTCCATTTACCCCTCAATGGCCCACTCCATTCAGATGAACAAGATGCAGAAAGTAAAAAGCAGCTCAAGAGAAGTATTGAAGAGGAAGTTACACGTCCTTTTCAAACTGTTTTCTTCTTCTCCCTTTTGCAAACACTTTCTGTGAAAGAGTCAAACTACACAGAGTATACCATCCAAACTCCACCCCTCCCCTCTGTCTGTCCGTATCCCTCCCTTTTTTGTCAGCCATGTGTCATTCACACCGGTTTGTAGTGAGTTGTGAAGCGTAGCCACCAACAGTCTCACAAATGTATTTATGTTTTTAAATTTATTTTCCAGTAAACTAATCTCAAATTTTAAGAATATAGGTATTTCATGGTTTGCCACATAATGTAACCTTAAGGCGATAGAAGACTGGCTGAGCAGGTTTCCTCCAAACAGATGCACAGAGCAGATTATTTGTGCTTCTTAACACATAGGTGCCTCCCACTTTGTTCAGAAAAGATAATCTAAAGCTATGATCTACTAAACCCCAACAAATAATTAGTGGTCTACAAAGGTAAGGAGGTGAGGGTCCATGTCCATTTTTTTTATTACTTAAAATTTCCACAAACTTTCAAGGATTTTTCAAAGGTTGTGAGAAATCCTCAATAAAAGCAATGACAGCCGGATGTCATGTAAACAGATCACATGCATATGTCTCTGAAGTCTGACCTACCACTCCACGCCTTGTTGACCTCGCTGAGGAAGAGCCGTGAGTGGGACCCAAAAGGAAGTCTGAGCTCTAACTCCTCTTCCCGGTAGCTTACTCTCACCCTGGTATCACCACCTGAAATCAGATGAAGGACGCAGGAAAAATGCATTGTTCCGTTTCATGTGCTGCATCTGTTACGTACCATATTATAATTGAGCTGTAATGGGAATGAAGGCAACTCACCCACAACCGCTAGTTCCTCTGGTGAGGAAACTAAAGAGAGTGCAGCATGAGAAATGTTTAACTGTACTTCAGAAAAATTACTGTCATGCCATTATTTCACTAGAAACAATGAGGAACACAATATTATCTGGAGCTTTCCATTTTAATTGTCAGTGTGTTTCATATAACATATGAAAGCAGCTCACCCTCCACAACAGCAAAGTCAAGGGAGATGGGTATGATGTCCTCCAGTGACACGTCATCAGCAGTAATGGCCATCCTTCGATGGGTATAAATAAAGATTCTACAAAACATTACAAGACTGACATTTTAATTACATCATTTTTAAAATAAATGTTTAATTAATTTAGTTAGCAGTCTGAGTCAACAGTATTTTTACATCAGAAGGCACATGCAGGGGTGGACACATAAAAAGACACTTGTAAAATATAATGCGAGCCAATACAATAGCTTTGCAGCTCTGCAGTAAATACTACTTCTTCCATATGATATATAATTGTGGTTACTGTGTCAGACAGGTTGATGCAACTTTGTGGTCATTTTTGAGGCCAGTTTGTGTTATTGCCCTGGATTGCATAATGCTGTCACCTTACAAAATGATATTGTTAGCCTTTGAATACAAGCATATAGTTCAATAATACACAGAAGCCATATTGTAGCTTATTTGTACTATCTATTGAAACTCACGCATGATCTTTTGTAGACTCCACCAATCCCAACAGTCTGCTCTCTGTAATATTATCAAAGAGGACATTACATTGGACAGCATGTTTACAGTTTAGTTAAGGATATAGTGGAAATATATCCATGTGTTCCTTCAGTGGCACCTTTAATAGTTCATGAGGAAATATGATCTTCCTTTTATTTAACACATTTTTGGGGTTCAATGGAAAACATTGAAAGTTTTTTTGTTTCCTATAACAACTAAGTACATTTAGTTAACTACTTGTTCTTGAGTTTTTCCATTTTATACTAATTCCACTATATTTCACAGGGAAATATTGTACTTTTTACTCTACTACATTTATCTGACATCTGTAGTTACTTTACAAATTAATAATTTACATATTAACCATATCAGCAACTTATAAAGTATGGTCCATTTTATAGATTAGTAGTACCAGTATGTAAATAAATTCAGATTAGCTCCACCTGGAACACATGCAACATTAAAATGCTGCAGTTTGATTAATAATTATTAGATTATATAATAATATATCACTGACAGGTGCAATTCTGCTGCATACTTTTACTTTTGAACATTTTCCTGATAATACTTCTTTACTTTAGCTTAAATAACATTATGAATGTAGGACTTTTACATGTAGCCTAATGCTGTATTTTTTGAGTTGGTATTGTTAGGCTACTTGACTTCTATAGTTCTTCCACCAATGCCTGTAACGAGAAGCTGGTGAAATAAAGTTGCCATCTTGTGGATGAAAGGTCTTACTACAAAAGTTGGATCATATCCTTGGGAAGTCACACCCGACTAAATTTACATTAGTGCTGAAAACTACTCGCACTGGAAATGCATTGCCTGGTGTTAAATCACAGCATAGACATAAGTGATTCAGAGATTAATTTACTATATTAATTTACATAATTTACTATGTGGCAGAGCCTTAATCTTACAGGCCTCTTCCAGTGGTCTGGTTTTCTTTAACCGAGTCGCATTAGTTCCGTTTAGTTTGAAGAAGGTAATCCTTCATTTAAGTAGCCTATTGATAATCCATAAACCAGCGCATGAACGTCGCAAAGGATACTATGATGCAGTTTTCTTCCCTTTCCAAAGTTTCTTGAATTGCGACGGATTGATCCATAGTGAAGGCAGTTAGTAGTCTAGGCTACTTGTGTGACAACTTCTGCCACACGAAAATACCCGGAGGAGTTTCGGGCAGCGCAGCAGTTATTTCTCTCTCAAGTGAAAGCCAAGTGTACAGCAGGAGGGTAGACGCTTCAGGAGCCCCGTGCAATCCGACATTATTCCCTTTCGATCCAGATGTTTCCTTCTTCCTCGCGCTGCTGACCCGACCCAGTCTGCCACGCACCGATTCAGAATCGCTCTGTGCGCCCGCAGTGACGTCACACATCTGGGCTGTCAGTTTGGTTTGGATTAGGCCTCAGGCGAATCATCCAAAAAGGATTAGCCTATGTCCTACAATAGATTCGTATCGCCACTTCTACAAAGTTATATCGAACCGTTCGAGGAGATTTGATGAGGCATCGGGTCAATAGGTTTAAGTGGTCTTTTGTTGGAGCGGTAACCCATATGTATACATTTATTCAGCTGTAAATAAAAGGGGCATATTTCATTCCTGGGTCCAGTTTGTTGTTCAGTAGGGAACTTTATTTGCAACAGAATCAAAATAGAGGAACTGAGATACTCACACTAAGATATTTTAGTCTAAACCTACCTTTGACCCAGTTTTGGCAGGGAAGGAAGGACCTTTACTGAGAATCACCATTGGCCTATGCACAGTACAGCCCCACTGATACTGGATTTTTGAGGCAGAATCTGATATTGATATTTGTGACTTTATAAAAATCTGATAATGATATAGGCTATTGGCCGATAGTAATTTAAAAAATAAACACACAACAATCTAGACACAGATCCCTTACATTTGTTTTTTAACTACATACTGAGTGAGACATTTTACAGTGTAAAAATCACTTTGTCGGTGCTCTGTGGTGGACAAACTATGTAATGTTGACACCTTTTCTAAATGACCTAAAACCTAGTTTAGCATTTCTGTATTACAATTTCTTCTTACCCATTGGTCGACGTATTCACAGATACTCTGTAATAAGCTAATATCAACCGATATATCGTCCTGGCTGATTTATCAGTCATGCAGGGAGAAATGTATTGTAAAAGAGAGAGAATATCCAATTTTCTGCACTTCTAGTGGCCTCAAACTTGTTCTTACTGTACTATAAGACCAGCAGTTGTATTTGACTATGTGATCGGTCCACATCAGTCCTCTGGCAGTGGTGGAAGAAGTATTCAGAATACGACAATGTAAAAATACTCCGTTACCAGTAAAAGCCCTGCATTCAAATTCCTGCTTAAGTAAAACTACAGAAGTATTAACCAGGAAAATATACTTAAAGTATAAAAAGTAAAATACTTGTGACTGATATATTATTCTATATGACATTATTAGATTGTCAATGCTGATACGTCAGTGCACATGTAGAATTTTACTGTTGAAGCTGATAAAGGTGGAGCAAGTTTTAACTGCTGTGTATACAATTATGACCCTGTGGAGGGCCCCTGTAATGGGGTAGGACATTAAAAAAAAAAACAATGTTATACACAAATTTGAATTTGTTGTTTTGGACTTTTCTCTAACCTTTGTTGTTTTTTGTGAATAATTTTACCTCGAAAATGTTTCTTTGACGGTACTGCTAACAACTCATAGATATCTGAAATGTGACAAGGGGCCCCAACTAGACACTGCTTTTTAAGGGCTTTTTTACTTAACCACTTAATAAAGTTAGCTGAAGGTTGAAGGAAAGTGGGCTACACCAACAAAGTAATTCACAGGACTTTCATCAGACATGTAGTTTATTATAGTTATTTCATTTTTAGGAAAAATCATATTTTATACAGTACACAAAACTAGAATAAATTATAACTCTGATTTCATTTATCATTTACATGACACCATTATACCTTAAAATATATACTTTGTAAACCACACACTATAGACATCCAGCTCACGATTCACAAAAATATTAGACAATAAGTAGCCAAAAGTACTAAATTGCACATTTCATTATAACTACATCTACAGAAATGCTTCAGCAAACCTTCCCAACACCCTGTAATGGCTCAACATTTCTGTTTCATAAAGTGCTTATAGAGTCATAGCTGCGTCACACTCACAATGGCTTGAGGAGATGGAAGTCTAGGAAGAGGTTTTGGTAATACATTTACAACCACGCTAACAGAAACTTTGGGCTTAAGCTCACTCACCCATCCAAAATTAAAATGTGTCTACAATTAGTTTAAAGTTAGAAGAAACTGTTTTTGGATTTCTTTAAGAAGACAACACCTGAATTAAATTACAGTTGTGGGCAAGGTCATGGCTAAAAAAAATTTCAAGGTGTGTAGCAATTTAAAATGATTTCTTAAAACTTCACTGAGAAGAGGGTTAATTTTAATATATAATAATTTGTTAATAATAAAGGTGATTTGTACCCTAAATGTGAAGTGATGTGAAGACTGAGTTTCTTCTGGCATGTTTTGATATTGCTGATATAGTTTTAAATTTAGAAATACTGTTCAAAGACATTTTCCATTGGTCTTGAACCAGAGATAAAACGTGATTGGGAAGTTTTAATAAAACAAGAAAGAAAATCAATGTTATAAGGCTTTATATAATTCCATACATACAGTATATACAGTGCAATCACATTTGAATATCAGTGAGATAAATGAGTGTAAATGAAGTAGTGTTAACCTCTGCACTACTAAGCTTTTTTTCTGGAGGGACTGGGAGTCACATAAAGTTTTGCTTACCTAATGACCCATCCAGCAGCAGACCAAGACTGTATTCACAGCAGCAAAGTGATAGCAAGCAGGCCAAGTAAGGAAGCAATCAATTCTGTGCTAAGATGAGGACCTCTTGTGGCAAAAGAGGGAACATTAAGGGTGCCATTCAACCATAGGCAGGAGGTCATAGTAGCGTTACAGCACTCTAGATGGCATGGAGGTAGTGTAGAGGCCTTGCAAGGGGTTTGGAGAGAACAGTTGGTGGTGCAACCTGCTGTCCACTGCAACTTGGTATCCACAGTCTCCTTTTTCAACTGCAAAGGCAATAGTGAGTGAGAAAGAACAATGCGGGACCTACAAGTGTTTTGAAAGTCTAAATATGAGACTAAGATATCTAAATAAACAGTTTAATTAATCTTAAATTTAGGAATTTGATGTTGCCAGAGCTGTATTATATCATCATAATAGGTGTTGGTGACATTTGTATTAAGTTGTCAAATAGGGAGCATCTTGTCATTAGGTTTGGCAGTTCTCACCTGACAGTGTGGCTGTGAGGAGGAGCATGTTTGGAGTACTGCAGTTTTAAAAGTTGTGTAGCAATCTGTACCAGTACATACACCATTATGGCATTTGTTTCCCTGAAAAAAACAACATAGAAGAAAGGATGATCTCACACCAAACCTAGCTTATATTGTTGGCAAACTGTTGTATTATTTCATATTAAATAGTTGGAAGGCAGTTATTATAACACCTGGGAATTGGTTAAAAGTCAACAGTGTATACAAATAATTTTTTTTAAATAGACAGTGACAGTTGTTAGCAGATAGTTGCAAAGACAAGGTGACCAAGAGGAGACAATTGAATTTAGTGATACACACAACTCTCTAGCCTTCTGCTCACACATATGCATCCAGTCACATGCCAGCGCACATTCACACATGCAGCCTTTTGTCCTTACATTGTTTGCTGTTGTTTGCGGGCTGGTGGTAGCCGTTGTAGGGACTGGTGTGGTTGTTGTTGTGGTTTCAATTACTAAAATCATGTAAGGAAAAAAGTAAAATATTAAAGAAATTGCAAACTTAAGAATAAAAGTGCACGCCTGTAAACGTGCTGTAATCATGACCAAAATGGGGAGGTTAGAGATGTGAAAGATGAGTGTGTTTACCCGTGGTTGTTATCATCATCATGGATGCAAAACTGCCATTGAGGCAGCCGGTAGAATTGCAGCAGTTCACAGAGCAGTTGGTCTGAGAGGCGTTGAAGCAGCTATAAGCACAGGAGGCGCTGCATCCAACAGTGTAGCACATGTCCGCATGTCTTTTCAGCTGATACATTGCAGAATGACACATTAGAAGACACATTTTTATTGTCTTCACCTAAATGTCATTGACCATTATAATAAGATATAACACTACACTGGACAATTACATTATGTAGGCAGTAAAAGTAAAGTATATAAAAAAGGATTATTACCCTTTACTTTTAGTAGTTACTTACAGGTACCACTTCATCTTTCGAATTCTCAGTTGCTTCTATGGATTACTAATACAGTACAACATTTGCTGTATATTTTGCTGTATGTACAATTTCTAAAGCATTTAAGGACATTTTATTATAATGTGTTATGGACAATACATCAAATAGTTTTGTTAGATGGTTCAAGAGGTTTTGTCAGTGTCATTTGCCATCCCTACCTGACAATAGGTACCAGCAACACAGGCAGTGGCATTTTGACTTTTGTACATTGTGTAGCAGTCTGAGTAGTTACAGATGAATGACGGGCAGTATATCTGTGTTTGAGAGAGATGAAAGGCACATGATGAAGATGAGAAGCTAAAGGGAATAGTGATAAGGGAATCACGCAAATGCAACAATACACAATTTCTAATAAGGTGGACTTGCCATGCTCATTGAAGTAAAATTTGACACAGCGGTTCCATTCATACCAGACATGCCACCTGCAACAAAAAGATGGATGTCATGATCAAAGAGACAGGGAAAGACAGGACAGAATAGTTTTCTTTTATTTGCATGGGGGAAAAGCCTGGAAAGTTAACTGGAACAAAACATACCAGTTGAGTTTGATGACTGACTGGTCCACATCACTGAGGTGGGAGCGGAGCCTGAAGTCATGGAGGAAGATGAACCGGTGGCCATCATGGTGGAGGCAGAAGTGGTTCCAGAAGTTGTTGTGGTTGTGAACGACTGGGTAGTGGTGGTCGTTGCTGTACCTCCCAAGGTGGTGGAGGTGGCGGACTGGGTGGTTGTTGTGCTTCCAGAGGTGGTGGTGGCTGTGGGTGACTGGGTGGTTGTTGTGCTTCCAGAGGTGGTGGTGGCTGTGGGTGACTGGGTAGTGGTGGTGGTTGTTGTAGCAATGGTTGTTGTAGGGGACTCGGTGGTGATGCTTTCAGAGTCGGTGGTGGATATGGAGGAGGAACCAGTAATCTGCCCTGACACTAATACTGATGGCAGAAGCATTCCTAAGAGGACGAGGCGCAGGATATCAGTGCAGCCTGTCATTTTGGGAAACATAATATGAAAACATATATTTTAGTGTATGGAAACTAGAACATGTGGAATGAATTGTAGTTATTTAGCCTAGCTAGGCACTTTTCATAAAAGCAGGAAAAAGTGCATTTGTCTTGCATTGGTTACCCTAAAAATAAACACTGCAAAAATGTCTTAAAATGGCTGTGGGGTAACAAGTGTTTTGAAATTCATGTGATACTAAATTGCCAATGTTTCGCTTTAGAGTGAACTGGAAGGCTAATAATAAGAACTTTTTAGTCATAGATGGATTGCCTTCAAATTTTGCACAGGACTTCATGGTCCCCAGAAGATAAAGCCTACTGACTTTTCCTCTATCGCCACCATGAGGTTGACATTTTTTGGTTTTTAGTTAAATCTCGTTAAATGTGTTGAATGGATTGCCATGAAACTTGATGCAGATGTTCATGGTGCCCAGAGGATAAACCCAAATTACTTTGGTGATCATTTATCAAGGTTGTCTCTTATCCAATAAAATATTTCAACATCTACCTAATGGATTGGCACAAAAGTTTGCCAAAAAATTACAAAACAAATTACCAAAAATTGCCAATGTGTCACTCTTGAGTGAACTGGCTAATATTAGAATCGTTAGCCACACTAGTGGTGTGGCTCTAGGGATGGCAATGTCTGTTAGTCTGTCCACCACTTTGGTCTAGACTTCAAAATCTCAACAATGAATTGCCACAAAATTTTGCCTTAAGTTTGGTGATCCCCTGACTTTGCCTCTAGCACCAGACTAGGGATTTCTGGCACAGTGTCATCTACTTCCAAAGTGTAAATTCCAGCAACACCTGCAGTACGAACAACAATTTAATTGTGAGACCAACACATTATGGCTTGTGGTTTTAGTGAAATTTCTTGATGACTATTGGATGGGTTGCCATGAATTTTGGTATAGATATTCAAGTCCCCCTCAAGATGAACTCTAACAACTTCGGTGATCCCTTAACTTTTTTTCTTGCGCCATCCTCAGGTCAAATTTTTAATTTGTCCAATACTTTGGTTATGACCAAATACCTGCAAAACTAATAACATTCCCATCAGCCTCAGCTGTACTTTGCACTGAGTGTTAATTAGAAAATGTTAGCATGCTAACATGCTAAACTAAGACGACAAACATGGTAAACATTATACATGCAAAACATCAGCATACTAACATTGTCATTGTGAGCATGTTAGCATGCTGACGTTAGCATTAAACTCAAAGCACCAGACTAAAAGTCTATAGCGTGACTAGATTCTTACTCTTTTTCCCTGTTGTGTACTATGTGAAGAAAAAAGTCAAGCATCAGAGGTCATGGCATCCACTTGAAAGTGAAAATGTTAGATGAACTGTGTATTTGCTAGAGACACATAAACATGAATGTAAATAAAGAGAGCAACAAAGAAATATATTGAGAGTGTAAACTTAAGTAACCATGCATGCTTGTATGTGTGTGGCCACATGTGCAGAACTGGTGCACTGTAACTATGCCAACGTGTGTGTGTGTGTGTGTGTCATCTATTCATGAGAGGGCTACAATATTACATCTTTGCTTTTGGGACAGACAGAGGAGTCCCAGAGTTTCAGTGGTTCTACCTGCATTTATTTCTTGACAAACACCCCTTTTGTGACTATGAGTGTGTTGTTTACAAGTTTTCATAATCCAATACATTATGTAGCCTACATGACACAAAGTATACACTTTACAGCATATTGAATTAATATGTGATGCTTTGGATAGAAAACATCAACCAACAGTCATGTCACCAGGCAGAAGGAGGTTTCAGGTTTCACCCACACAACAGCCATGTGGCCTGTCATGTTTTTGAGCAAGACCTGGACTGCAGTACATGCAAGTTGCTGTGCATAAAAAGACATCTAAATCTAAACTGTGAAAATATTCCAGTGCTTTGACAAACCTAATATTGTCATTCTGATTTTCCATATTGTAATTTACATTTAAATTACAACATCTATTGCATGTCTGTCCATCCTGGAAGAGGGATCCCTCTTCTGTTGCTCTTCCTGAGGGTTTTTTTCCCCTGTTGATTTTTTTGTTGCTGTTGTTTTTGGGAAAATTTACCTTATCCAAATTTAGGATAGAGGGTGTCATATGCTATACAGATTGTTTAGCCATTTGAGGCAAATTTGTGATTTTGGGCAGACATGGTTGTTGGAAAGAACAGGTTGACTGATTGTACAATGTACCTCTGCACACACACACTCATACCTGTGTATTTTATAAAAGTGGTGGAGGCCATTATCACATTGGCAGAAAGGGAGAGAGCTTTTTGTCCAGCCTGTAATGAAGTCATATCAAAATCCTGGTAAATGCAATGATAAAACATACAATTAACATGAATGAAACAGCTGACAGACGTTCTACTGTTAATGTCCACAATGTTTTACACAAACATAAAAATGAATATCTACTTGCAGAATAAACTGAGCAATAACAAACTTAATTTGTGTGTTGACAAAAGATCTTTATGGTGGATGGCAATGTGTGCACAATTCACAATGTTTACCCATGCTAATAGGTCTCTGAATTACAGCCGTGCTCATTCATTTTAACCCACCTGGGCAGTTCTTTTGATCTGCGAGCGCTAAGTCATCTGTGGTCTCCTCTTTTCACAATCCTCTAATTGTTCTGGTGAAACTGATCTCATAAATGTTGAGT
Source organism: Maccullochella peelii (assembly GCA_002120245.1). Classification (NCBI taxonomy): domain Eukaryota; kingdom Metazoa; phylum Chordata; class Actinopteri; order Centrarchiformes; family Percichthyidae; genus Maccullochella; species Maccullochella peelii. Next base: position 22,219 of record LKNJ01003391.1, read on the forward strand.
AACAATACAAGAATTTGATCAATGTGAGATTTAAACCTGCACTTAATCTTTTTTTCCACATTTTTACACACAGTTTCTCACATTAGTGGCACCTAGAACAAAATCAGAACATTTTAAGTTTAAGCATGACAAACAATTTCCAGCAATGGTCACCACCTCATGAGGCCATCTCTGCTAATATTAGTTCTGTGTAGTGACACACAATTATATCATAAGTGTCTCTGTTTGCAGTGGTTTATCGGTGAACGCAATTAAAATGTGTTTGTTCCTCAATCAGTCCCCTTGGGAGAACAGCTAAGTGGCACGACTTGTTTTTCCCCTCTCCCTTGGATCCCAGCAAGGCCTCCTATGGGCTCTACACCCTGGAAACTGAGTGACAACAGTGGCCATTTTAGCTTTGAGGTCAAAATGCAAAGTTTAACTGGAAAAAGTGAAGATTAGATTTCTTAGAGGATATTCACTCCAGAGGAACTTGATGTACAGTGCATCAAGAAGTGTGTTCAGGTGATAAATCCTCATGCTGTAAATCACACTTTCCTGTTGGCCTTGTTACATAAACTCACAATGAACATTTTCAGCATGTTACACTGGTGAATCATGTGCAAGGTTTATAGGGCTAGCTAAATAACTAACAACAAAAGGAACCCTCAACAGCATCACTTGCTGTGCATATTCAGCAATTTCAGAAAAGGCATAATCTGCATGGGAGACTATTTTCTAAGAAATGGTGTCTGTTTGTTGAGGAGATGCTACAGAAAACAGAAAACCTGACAATGTTGTGTGAATTCTTTTGTAATAAGCCAAAATAGGAACATTTTAAGGATATGACTCAATCAATCATTTTAGAGACAAAAAAAGAAAGATATTTTGGATTGACTCAAATTGAATGACATGTTTTGACAAATTCACTTATATTTATAAAAAATATATTGTTAGTGATGGACTTATTCATAACATAACATAACATATTAATAATGCATGCGTAAAAAATAAAGTTTGTAACAGAAACGTCAAAGCATAACAGATACCACAACAATCCCCTGCTGTATCATTCACTGGCTACAATAGTACCACTGTTGTTGACCTGCATCACCATATAATTTCCTGTGCACAAATATCAGAGCTCTATTTAGCTGAATTTAAATCACGCTCACAAAATTCATCATTTAAAATCAGTAATGTTTCTATTAGAGTCCACTCACCTGCGATGCACTGTGTAGGTTTTTTTTGTCAGCTGTGGTTGAAGTGAATTAGCTCTCTCTCCTTCTCTGGCGTTCCCTTTCTCTACTGCTCTCTGTCAACTCCCCCCTTCGCTTCCTGCCAGCAGCACTGTAGTTGCAACGTAATAAGTGGAAACTCTCACCTGGGCAGATATATACTAATGGGAAAGGAGGAGACTAAATGCCTGCTGTTGCTAGGTGGGTCTAAAGATGCCCCAAAATGAATGTTGTAATGACTCTAGCTAAAAAAAATACACACTAATTTGACTATTTTCACAGCAACCAGGTTAAATTACAGCATTATATGCCAAAACTGAAACCACCTCATAATTATCCCACTGTGACTGGTAATGAGTTTTGATGTGGAACTGAATCTGATCAACCCAAGAGAGATCAAATGGTTAATTTAAACACTCTAATTCAGTCAAATTGTAATGAACTATTCAAAAAATCTAACATTTAGTAAAACTGTCCAACATTTACAGGTAAAGAAATACTTTTAATTACCTTTTCTACCTTCAGCTATTAATATATTGTTTAATACCACCTTGCTGTGTGCCAACTCAACATAAAAGGACATATTACTTAACACTTGCTTTGAGTTCACTAAAACTATGCACCTGGCAATTTAAGATTTACTAAAATAACTCAGTGGATTAAGGCTTTGCTAGCCTATAAAAGTACAGGTAAGATTTCAGTTCCTTGTGGGGTGATTGTATAGAGAACCTCCTGGTTTCTGTTCAACACAATGTGAAATCAGACCCCCTCTCTCTGCCAGCTATAAAGCCCCCACAGACAACAATTCCCTCTTTGTAGCCAAAAGAACATGGAATTCTTGGGCATGACACAAAAGGCACTTGCACAATTCAGGTGACAGAAGTTCTTCCTTTTTTTCCCACAGCAACTGCATGACAAAACATGCAATACACAGGACTTTGAGGGTTATTTCTAAAATTCTGTAGGTAGTAAAATCAGATCTAGCTTTGAACTGTATTTGTTTATGGAGTTCCTGATACATAATAATGAAGTAAAGACTATGAATCCAAAAGACTGGGTCTTTATCATCTGGGCATCATTGCTGTTGCTAGTGGGGTGTACAGTAGGTGTAAAAAATGCCTCATATCCATATGTTCATTGAAAGAGCTATCAGTAACTGCAAATGTTCCTCGTGTCCATAATTTCTCCCATTTTCTGGGAGAGGTCTTCCCCTTATTCCTCAGGGAAAATCCCAGTTTTTCCATCACATATGCTGTATATCCCTTATACTTTTTTTTCTTTTAGACTCAGATCACCACACAGAAAACTTATTTGTTTAGGACACTCACTGAGAGACCTTTCCTTCCTCTCTCCTCTCTGCAGAAAAAGAGGGAAACAAAACACAAAATACAAATCTTTATTATTTAGATTTAACCCCCCCCCCAAAAAAACCCCACACATATATATGTATATACAATGGATGGATCTCACATGTCCATCCATTGTTTAAGACTGAGAGGTTCCTTTTTATACCAGTTTTTAGTTATTGTTTTTTTTGCAGGCAACAAGTAGAATTTTACAGAGATATCTGTGTCTGTATCATATCTTAATATGACTTTTTCTGTTAATGATCCAAGATTACTGTCCTTAGGAATTGTTTATTTTACCAATAACTCTTTTAATGTACATATAGACATGAAGACAGACTTGAACATTTTTTAACCTATCCTTTAAATATAAGGTCACACGCAAAATTAATTTAGAATTCCTAGCTATACATTTGCAATTTTTATTAAACAGACAGTTTTCACAGCCTACACATGTCTATGTCTTACATGGAAAACACACAGACACACAACATACATGCACACCCATACATATTGTATGTCCTCACATTTACGTTCATACAGTTGTTTATTTACAGTGATCAACAAGGCTGCTATGGCAGATATGACAAAATTCCTGCCAAACTGGGCCCTCTTTCCCAAATAACAAAGAACTACTGTACACCACACTCTGATAAGAAACTGCCCTGTGTCTTTTTGTATTACGCATGCATGTAAATATCCTCAGCATTTGCATTCCAAAATGTCCTTTACACAGACACTATTGTTTGCTAGCCAACATGCTGCAAACTCTTAGTCAAATGAGTGACTATAGCAGTAGCTTCAATATTTGAGACATCATTGCTTTTGCCTGAAGCTGGGAGTTTGGTGTACGGGGACATGAGAGACTAAGTGTTTTTCTGTCTCTCTGAATGCATACAACAAATGTACGCAGCACACCTGAACAGAAACTGCCCGTGTAAGGGCTGAATTTATACGCCTATTCACACACGACAATTAAATGGATGGATTTTTACTTGTATAGCGCTTTTCAACCGTTGAAACAGTTCCCAAAGCGCTGTAACAGTAATCTAATTCACCCATTCACACACCAATGGGGACACAGCTGCCATGCTGGCCTCCACCGGGGGCAACTTAGGGTTCAGTGTTTTGCCCAAGGACACTTCGACATGTGGACAGGAGGAGCCGGGATCCAACCACCAACCCTGGGGTTAATAGACAACTGTACTATTCTCTGTGCCACAGCCGCCCTAATTAACCATGTACGTAGATATTACCTGTAGGCTAACATTTCACTTGAATGCCCAACTTTATTTTGAAACCAAATACTCTTGTACTGTGAAATCAATAGGATAATCAACTAGGAAGAAATGCTTCCCCTTTCAGTGGTTTAGGCTCCTGTTTCTGACCAGAACCTACCAGAGCAAAGTAATGTACACTAGTTTATATACATCAGATAAATCAACAAGGTCTATTTGACTCTCAAAACTTTGTATATTCACAGTAGTAAAACTTTTTTGCTATTCAATATGTGTGAATTACAGACGGCCCAGAGGGTTAAATGTGTGTCACCCTATGCCCTTGTTTCAGTTCCTCAGAGCTTTCCATGATCCACATAATCAGCAATATATGACTGAATTAAATTATTTGCATTGCCTGGAACATGTGCCTTGGAAATACTGGACAAAGGGTACAGTGTCCATAAAGAGCAAAATGAGGAACATATTTAGTGTAAATATGGTGCAGACCGTACATAGTAGGACAGTGACACATTTTTTACATTTTTGGGGGGGTTCATGCTCCAGCACATTAGAAATAGAAATGAAAAAATAAGTAGGTTAAAGGTTAAACTTCCAGCTTTCAGCTTAACATCTGATGACCACTGAACAAATGGTAGCTCCTTTTTAATACATACAGTAAATTATGTTGGACAAATAGAATTAAATAAAGCTACTTAATATTAAGCTGTAAATCATTTGTAGTCAGTTTGTAGACTCTTCTTTACTGGTGATGCTCTGCCAGGCTTGCAGTGCAGCCACCAACACTTTCCAATGTTTAATCATAAAAAAACCCTCCCTGGTTCAGAATTACCAATCTGGTAAAAAGGGCCCGAGGCTCCAGACTGTTAGAGGGTCCTAAAGCTGCAGGGTCATTGTATGGCAATCATTTGATTTATTGATCATTTGTTTAATTAGCACTTAAGTAATATAAGAGTTCCCATATTGTAAAAGGGCCTCAAGGTTAAATCTAGTTTTAAAGCCTTTATTGTTTCAATTATCTTCTGCTTAGTCTTTAATCAAGGTACCACAAGCTAATTACAAATTACTACACAACTAACAGAAAGTAGGAGAAACAGGGCGGACAGTAGCAGCCCCCTTAGAGAATTAACCAGCCCTACTTCGGTTGCCTTGCCTGTATGTTTAGAATCATTGTCCAACAGCACTGTCCTAAAATTGTGGCTATATAAAAAGGGCTTTGATTTCTACAACATTATAGATGTGAACCCCCTAAAACACTTAAACTCTCCTGAACCCAGCAGTCTTTACTAACCAATGTTGTTTGTCCAAACATTGCTCAAAACCTACTGAACTTTATTTCAAAATCAAGTGGAAATCCCAACGTTTCCAAAGATACCAAATATGTCAGATGGAATTTTAGAGACATTTATATAAAATGATAAACAAGACAGTCAGAATATTTCCATCTGGAATAGTGCAGCAATAAAAACATGGAGTCTGTCTGTTGTATATTATTTTGTCCTAGCTTTTACAATGAGAGAAACAAAAAATATTCAGCTCTAAGAACATCTAAGAGTTAACCAATCTCGCTTAGTTTGTTAAAATGATAATGGCTTCCTTTAAGCAATGATTAAATGAGTGTGCATGTTTGCTCAATTGTATATTTGTTTATTTATGTATTTACTTATCATTTTCTTCTTCTTCTTTTTTTTTTGTATTTCAAAAAAATGTCATATAATTTGCACATTGCTGGGCAACAAGTCCAGTTTCTTTTGGTCTTTATGTGTAACTATGTCCACATACCCCCTTGAGGGCTCTTTGTGGAAAAAAGAAGAGGCTGAAGTCTAAAGTGCTGGAACAAGCTAATTGAAATATATGTTGTCACACTATGGAAATGTAAATAAAGTATGTCGCAAATGAAATGGGTATATAGTGTTTAATTAAGTGTTAGGATTGGATAAAGCTGAGTCAACACTTAGTGGTGTCCATTCTGAAAAACAGAGACAGAACAGATGGATGCTGACAGTGAGTCCTGCCTTCTCCAACAGGGGTAACAGTTGCTTTGCATGTGGAGGCTTATTCACATTGTTTATAAATAAGGCTCAGTAAACCAAATTAAGCAGCCTGGATGCAACTGGACCGCATAACTGCGTGACTAAGAAGATTAGACGAGATTTACCTACCCAGCAGTCGTCAGCAGCACTGTTCACACAGACTTGGTGCATAGCAACAGTTCAGTGTGCCCTGTGCACCACATTAGCCTTCACCATGGACTAGGACAGAGACCCATTGAGCAGAAATGGGAGCTACCATTTCCTTATGACCTCACATGGGATTGTTTCCTCCCATCTTACAGTTGAGCTTCTGGCAAAGGTCAGTGTCCAGCTCTGTCTATACATTTTCCAATAGTAAACTTCTGTCCATGTTTCTGTTTTTTATGTGTGTTTGTTTGTTTATTTGGTCACAGCATGGCAGCATCCATCTACAGATAGCCTACTTTCTTTAGCAGCTACACCTGACCATTTGGACTCATTAGACCATAGTTTGGTAAAACTATAGCCATCAATACGCTGTAATATAGAGGTGTATGAGCTTAATGAGCTGTAACAGATAAATCACATTGACAGTAATTCTTTCCCCAGTCAAAATACCACAATGTGAGGTAAACATGCTTCAACATGACGGCATATATCCTGCGGACTGTGTTTACTTGGACATTCAAGGGGATACTGTGTACCTGCAGGTTCCTTTGGGTGAGTGTATGTTCTGTGAAATTTGTCATTCATATTGAAATGTGGATATCTCGTCAATAAACATTTTGATATGGTCTGATTGTTATGGGGATATATAAGCCATGTTTATTTGCATTGCAGATATGCCCATACAATGCAATCAAATTCTTGCCACGGGAACAACACATTACAGAGCACACAGGCCGACAGCTGAGACAGCTTGTGGGTGAGGATTTCATAAAATCAATGATAAAAATTTCCCAATAAAATCTTCACTTTCAATTGAAAACACTTGGCATAAATCTATTCACAGAGGCTGGTGTGTTCTAGCTCCATGAGCCTTAAATGTGCATTGGTCCTTTTATTTTTTGGGGAGATTATAAAAGATGACCTGTCAATATTAATTAATGGTTATTATGGAATTGAAGGGGTTAAATGTAAACCAACAACAAGCTGTACCATCTTATCTAGTTTATGGAGCCAAAGGTCTATCTGCATTCTACTGTAAATCGACTTTACATCTCCTCAGCACATGTGTAAGTAGAGATATGACGTTATGACCTGATTTGACTTTATTTGTCAGGTTCTGAAAGTAAAGTGGTTGCAGCCATACCAGGTAGCCCTGACCGTACAACTTCCCTTCATAAAAGACTAACCAAAACCGAGAAAGAGATACTGTCACTCAAGACCAGGATCGCCTGTGAGAGAGCATCATGGGACAGGAGGTTTGCAGAGCTGCAAAGAAAACAGGAAGAGCTACATAATCAGGTGAGCTTGTGAATGTGTGTGTGTGTGTGTGTGGTTGAAGTTGTGTCTATGACTTCATTAAAGATAACTTGTCTGCTTTACCTTAGCTGGCCTCTCAGGCTGGAGGGTTGGTGAAAGAGGAGAGATGTGATGACCAGGGAGAGTCAGGAAAGGACAACGGAGAAGTATTTGAGAAGTGTTCAAGTAAATGACAGCAATACACACTGAATTCATTTAGACGTTTTTATACATGCATGCTTTTTAATTCAATATGACGTTAACTGCTATTCTCTGATGAACAGGCGGTCTCCCAAGAATGACGTACCAGCACAGAGGGTCTGAGCTGTCAACAAGAGGCGAGACTTATGCAAGCAGTTTGTCAGGCAGCCAGTTATCCTCATCATCTGCAGTGAGCTCAAGGCCTGCCTCCTCCTCATCTTCAGCCACTAGGTACAGCCAGTGGTGTAAGAAGTACTCTGATATTTTACTTAAGTAAAAGCAGCTATACCACAGTATAGAAATACTTTTACAAGTAAAAGTCCTGCATTCAAAAAGTTACTTAAGTAAACATACAAAATATATGCATCAAAATATACATAAAGCACAAAAAGTAAAAGTACTCACTATGTAGAATGGCCCATTTCAGAATAATGTATATTATATTGTTGAATTATAATTATTGATGCATTAATATGTACATCAGTTTAATGTTGCAGCTGGTAATTTACTATATATACTGCTGGGTAGCTTGTGAATATCACCAAGGGATCAATAAAGTATTATCTTTATCCATAATAATAGATAATACTTTATTTGTTTATTATATTTTGTATTATTAATATGAATCTGCAGAGTAACTTGTAACTAAAGTAAAAGTACAATATTTCCCTCTGAATTTTCCAAAAAGTCAAACTACACTGCATGGTTTACACATTTAGTAAACATTACTCATTTTTAATTTAATTTCACTTCAAAAGTTAGGTATTTTTAATAAAATAAGTACTAGAAAAAACACCCTCCATATATGATGTAATGTCACTGATGTTTCTAAAGCTGTCAATTAAAGTACCATAGAATTGATCATAGTCACCTCTATCTTTGTTCTACTGACTAAACCCTCTCTTCCTCCAGTGTGAGGTCATGGAGGGCGTCCAAAGGGCCTCACAGGGTTTTCGTACCCCACTCCCCCATGGACCTGGAGCTGGGTCACCGGGTCAGGATCGTGCTGCCGTCTGGACGGATCAGCACAGGAACGATTCGTTTCCTGGGCCACCTGCAGGGGGAGGCAGATCTTTACCTTGGGGTGGAGCTGCACACACCTGATCACGGATTGCATGATGGCAGCCACAGGGGACACAGCTACTTTGAATGGTAACTGATCATGTACATTTAAATTAACTTGTAATGTTCTGGCAGGAACATCTGTTATTAAACTTCAATTCCCAAACCCAAAGCCTGGGTTAAACACATCCAGTTACATTAAAGTGTCTCTGAAGGCATCACACTGCAGTCCTTAGGTATTTAACAGCCAAACAATGCCTCCAGACATACTTGAGCAAATCCTTTGCATTTAGTGGCTGAGCTGAATATATAAATCTTAGGCTGAGGTAAACTTGGCAGGCTCAAATTACAGCATTTAAGAAGGGAGGTGTGAACTTGAAACTTTTTTGCCCTGCAGCAATGACATATTTGATTCACTGTTGCTGAAAACGGCTTAAATCTAGCGTTTTCTTCATAAACCCTAATAGTAAAATACAGTTAGCACATGAGCTACTGTAGGCCTATCCCACACATGGGTAAACCAATTAAGTGAACATATTTAAGCTCATTAAGTCAAGGAAGATTTGATTTTAAATTAAGTTTAGTTTTTTAATATTTTGTTATTTCTGTTTCTGTCCTTTGCAGCAAGCCTGGCTATGGTGCCTTTGTACCATTCCACAAACTACTGATGGCCTGGGAATGACAAAAGTACAGACTGTCATGTAGAGCTGCCCATTTGGATCCATGGAAAGAGGGCCAGCTGAATGCAGAACAGTAGTTACAGCCATGGATTTGATACCTTATTATAATGAGATACATATTTGTATCAAAGCATATACATAAAAGTTATGTATGTCATATGTGTCTTGTCTGTTATTCCCAATAAAAATACCATTTCATCATCGTGTGAGCTTGGGCAGACAGTAATGTTACAATTGCAGAAAGTTGCTGTTCTTTTGTTGAGTTAGCTGGTGTACAAGCGTCTTAGTTTCACATAGAAATGCTGAATTTCAAGCACGAGCACAGACTTATGAAGAATGAGAACCAGAGGTCTTAAAAACCTGTTGAGCACTATGAACACGTTTTTTTCTTGCCCTGAGCTAAATGCTCACAATGCTAATGCTAGCATGTTAATGTTTACTAGGTATAATATTTACCATGTTCAACATGTTAGTTTAGCTTGTTAGCATGCTAACATTCGCTAATTAGCACTAATCACAAAGTACAGCTGAGACTGATGGCAATGTCATTAGTTTTAACAAAAACAAAAAAACAAGTCAATCTAATGGTGGCGCTAGAGGTTTGTTTGTAAAACCGTTGGGCTCTCCCCAAAACAGAAAAATGGTTGTAGTAGAACGGTGTGTGCATAGGAGACATAGGGAGGGAGGTCGGTGGGGCCCGCGCCCACGGCCGACAAAAGCTTGGATCATGGGCTGACTTTCAATAGATCGAGACTGGTGCAGCACCAACCTTACAAGTAAGTAACACATGACATTCTTTTTATTTTTTTAGTGACATGGTTTTCCTATACATGCTTACTATGAATTTATTTCACAGTATATATTTACAAAGTGATTTTCTAAGAGAACATGAATCTGCATGTTCATGAGAACTGAATTCCACATTTCTATGGCCATTTTTCAATCGCACAGTAACCCAAATACTTGCTCTGAGAATGAAACTGATCCTGATTTACTGGAAACGGATGATAACACACCAGCAGATTCCTTTCGCTAGTGTCCTTTTCTGTTTCCTAGTAAGATTAAGATTTACTGTAAATCCTGTATGTTGAAATATACTGTAGCTGCACCTCACAGAGATAACTGCAGTAAAAGTAAAAGTAATACTTTATACTTTATACTTTATACTGCGATTCCTTATTGCATGAGAATCTCATTTTGGACAGATTAAAATACATTACATTTGACACAATATGCATCAACAGTCAAAACTCTAGAAACTCTCTTCATCCAAAACATGGATGACAAGGTCACATTTGACTACAATGTCATACAAATGCATATAACTTACAACAGATTATCTAAACTGTTCATAAATATGACGGCAAATTGCACTTCTGTAATAGCACATTACACAAACAAAACATCATTGCAAGTAGCATTCAAATCACTCTATCTATAGGCACTATAAAAGCTTCTCAAGCGATTCTCTGTTTGTATCATGTTAGTTCTGTCAGGAGAGGACGCAAGGGAAGAACATCATCAGAGAAATCATCTGAATATCCCTCTCTGAGCCTTCAGGTTGAGGATCTCTGCAGCCAGTTTCTCCGCATCCATCAGATGTGGAAACATTTCCATGACTGTATCCACCTGATGCGGGTTGAAGATGGCTTGCAGTTTCTTGCGAAGTTCCAACCTTTGTGGGTCAAATGCAGCCGAGGATGAGTGTTGTTGGCCCCAGGGATGGTACTGATGACCTTTGTAAGAGCAGCAAGAGTTGTGGGAGTGTGAGGAATGGACTGAAGAGGGGAGACTACATGATGTCCTGGCTTGGGGCAGCTCCAGAAAGGGATCTGACCAGTAATTTTGCTGAGGATGTGGGGCTCCACTGTAATGGAGATGGCTGGGGAGGCTGTGTGGGTGTGTCACACCAGGCGGGAACATGTGAGGAGGGTAGGTGTCGCATTTGGGCTGATGCTTGGAGTCCAGGTTTCCTTGATGTTGCTGATGAGCTGCTGAAGGGACTACATGGTAACAGCACCTGCAGGACTGGCGGGTGTTATTTTTCTCTAAATGCACTGAGGCATGTCTGGGTCCAGGGAGAGCACTTTGCTGCTGGGGCCTGAGCCTGTGGGAGTTGCTGAGGCAATGTGAAAAGTCAGAGTATTGGCTCTCATAAGAGCCAAGGCCTGAATCCAGGTACTCATGAGAGATGCTGCCATAGTAATGATTGGGCATCAAGTGCAGCCCAGGCCACTCTTTCTGACACTGGCTTCCTGTTACAGAACAGGGCATATGATTCTGACTTTTTCTCTGATCCTCCCAGTACAGCAGTGTATTTTCACTAACCTGACTGGGATGTGAAGAACTTTGCTGGTCTCTTATGTACTCTTTGTTAGAGTCGTGAGGATGGGAACAGGCATTATGAGCAGGCCCAGGATCAGATTGAAGCTGTCTGGGTGATAATCTGGCATTTCTCTCCTCTTTTACAGGGGAAATCTGGGCTTTCTCTCGTAATTCATCAGCCAAGGACAGGTAGGACTGATTTGCCCGCTCTGGATGGTAGAACTTGCATTTTATGCCGTAAGTGCATTTTTTGTCTGAGGAAAACAAAAATTAACACACACACACACACACACACACACACACACACGTACAAGGTATAGGTCATCTCATTTGGGAACAACATTTCTTCCTTGAAACCTCTAAAAGAATGAAAAGTCTAACAACACTGTAAAAAATACTGTATATTGCAGCAAAAGGGTTCCTCTTTCTGAGTTCTGTGCTTATCATATCTTACCATACGGACAGAGCTGTCTCTTTTGCTCTGTAGGCAGAGGCTTTTTCCTAAGGAAGTTGTCGAGACTGGGGCCATGGCGACCCAGAGGGTCATCTGGGGGCATGAACCTGGACAAAAAAACTGAAATTACTGATTTCTTCATTTACTTCCATAATTATGTTTCCCTGATTACTCCCTTAAGATGCAATATGCCCTCTGGAACCACATTAAATAGCATTCATGGAAGGAAAATGTGAAACCTCTCAGGCTCAGGTAGAAGAACAGGCTGACTGCTTACTTGTCATTCACAAAGGAGTACATGAGGAGCCTTTCCTCGATGCATTTCTTCCACTCAGGTCTTTCTCCTTGGAGGTCACGGTAGGTGTCATTGGATACGATCACTCCATCTGACTCATATGCCAACTTGACAATAAAGCGGTCATCATAGCAAACAACTCGCTTACCCCCAACACGGCGCGATGGAGTGAAGACCACTATTTTCCGTTTTTCAAGCTCCATCAGGATGTGTTGATCTGAAAATGCAAACAATCATTAGTCAGATGGCTGTGGAGAGACAGATAGAAGCGCTACTTGTATTAAATCCTTTTACATTGTATTTAACTGAGGTTTGTCATAGTTTTTCATTGAAAGTTGTATAAAAAGTGCATAGCTTTGTTATGGAACATGATCCACAACTGCATGTTCAAGATACAAAAACCACAATGCTATTACAAAACATTTTACAAAGCCCCAGCATTCAGTCATAGAAAACAAAAGACTTAGGAGAAAGTATCACCTGCACAAACATCATAGCTATCTCTATGTACATTATATCATATTACTCTACCTGGTGAGTGAATGAAAAGGTAATATGTAAAATGTGGTGCGGAAGTTAGAAGTGAAATGAAATGAAATGAACCATGAAATCTGTATGAATGAACAAGAGGCCAGGTTACATGAAAGCTAGACGTATGTATGGTTGAGCTACTGGTTTACATACAAACCCCAAACAAACTTGACACAACTAAGTGCTTCTCTTTTTCTTTTCTGTCTTCACTTAGCCTCTTGCTGTAGATTATTGTCAGCAGTTAACCACACAGTTTACTGCTAAACTAGACGTGGAAGAAAAAAAACACAGCTGAACTTCCTGATGGGACTTTCCCACAAATGACTATAGACTGATTTTCACTTCCTTGTTCGCAGGTTAAAAATAGAACCTTTGGATTGCTCCACCCAGGCTATACAGTTGCTAAATAATGACGGCCACAAGGTGATGATGCATCAGTTTTAAAAGGATGGTCCAGCCTTCATTATATAGTAGTTGTTGTTGGAGTTGTCAGAGGTCAGTTTGAAAAGTTTGAAAACATGATGCATTAAGACTGAATAAAAGGCAGCTTCTCTGCTCAAAGAGATGGTATAGTGCAGACATGATATTAATTTGGATTGTTTAGATACACCCAAAAACGTCAGTGACTCAGCTGTCAGAAATGTACAGCTCTTTATTATGTTCTGCTGCCGCAAAAACTGTAACAACAAATCATTCTTAGTGTATGCCCACGCTTTCTATTGTCTTGGCTTCATACTGAAACATAACTTGGTATCTAATTGGGTAAAGCTCTGTTTCACAATCTTTAAACTGTTTCAAACTGTGTTGGCCATGAGCTTTGGCATGAGTTCAGTAGTTCTGCCTCTGACAACATTATCTCATGGCTGCTGAGAGAATGCATCACAGCTACAGTGTTAAAGGAGATTTAAGTGGTAGTCGTATTCACATTTCTTGGTAAAAGAGAAACTCCAGGAAGTTATAGCTCCCAGCCAAAAAATAGAGAAAGGAGAAATCCCCTTGTAAAACGGCAAATTTTCATTTTTACACTTTGGTTTTTGTATGGATTAAACAAATAAAATATGATGTGTTAATTTGTGAGCTTTAGAGGTGCTGGTAGGTGAATTTGTTTGTTGCCGAATGTTACCGTTACACATAGCCAGGCTAGCTGTTTCGTCCTGTTTCCAGTCTTTGTACTAAGCTCAGCTAACAGGCAATTAGAGAATCAGTAGCTTTTAGCAATGGAGCTGCCCTCACTGGTGACCGAGAGCTCTGTTGTCAGCTCAGCCGTACTGCACAGTACGTTGCTTCCTAGTTAAAAGCATATTAAAAGGCTGCAAAAGTCACAGAAACTATCATAATCTGATGGCTCAATCGTAAATAATAGGCTGCTGAGCTATTAACCTTATGTGCAGTGCTTGTATGGGCTAGTTTTGTAATAAACTGAATGTACTACTGAAATGACGACAGTCAGAATCAGTGCCGAACATTGGGACGTGTGACTGGTGATGTGTTCAATTAGCTTAGAAAAAAAAGTGAACGAACAACATTGAAAGTGACTACCAACCTTTGAACTGAACTTAACAAAGTGATTCAGATCAGCAAAGTGATTTGTGATTTCCACCTCTACTATTTCCTGTATGTTAATAGTGTTAAGTTAACTGAAAAAGCTAGTTAGCCTGGCTGACCTGCTGGCTACTCAAGTTTATGACTGCAAGACTCAAGAATGAATAAAAAAGAAGTCAATGTAATTTCTATTTGAACCAGACCCCCTTTTAAATGGGGTGTGTTAGCCTCTACTTGCTTATGGTTTAGCCAATGAGATTGTTTCTGCTTTGACTGAGAAATGTCTGTGTGGCTAAACTATCTCAAATCTGCTTGATGAGAACCATCTGTCAGTTTGGTTGTACATTTCTTGTATCCTCACCTGTTATGGGGGCATCAGGTCTGGGTTGCTCTTTGCGCCAGGTGGGAACAAACACAATGATGGTATTATGACCTCTGTCCAGGAAAAAATTCACTGCCAGCTGGATGCCTCTGCATGAAAACACTTCCTTGTTGCCATGACTGTAAAACAAGAAGGTGAGAGAACACAAGTACAAATAATTTGACTATGAATTGTGTGAAAAGGAGCCATAAAACACCATATGCATTTGAATGTTCTCTCTTCAGGCTATTATTTGCTGTGAACTTCATATATTACATGACAGATTTTGTGTGTGCCTAGAATTTGCATATTGCAGCTGTGGCCTTTAAAATAATGCATGCACAAGTAGGGTGGTGTACACCCTTTTTAAATAGTCAAGTGACACAACGATGGAGGAAAATGCATGCTTCAGGGTCAGAGTGGAATGACAACAATGGCAATGAGTGATGGCAGTTTGAAACATGTTATTTCACAGGTGTTGGAGCAGCTCTGCGGTTCAAAGAAGCAAAACATAGCAGCTATGATAGTGATAAGTTATGAATTGAGTTAATGATATATGATCCCATAAAAGAAAGAAAAAAAATGTTTCAAGATTACCTCATGGCAACATTGCTGCCGTCGATAACAACAGGCCTCAATTCTGTGTCTGTATTCTTCCGGTCCCCAAGTTGTGGTGTGATTCTGCAGGGTCCAAGTGCCCAACTGGGAGGCAGCAGAGGGTCCTTTTGGGCCGTGCTCCTCTCATCACTGGCAGAACTGGACATGCAGGGTGCAGTACCGGTCCTGCACCGGACCAGCTCTCCCAGCACCCCGTTAGTGTCTGTGCTTAGGCCCAACTTCCTCAGAGCAGCTTCCACCTCTGCTGAGGAGTAACCCAGTTTCCTGAAGAAGTCCACTTTGAGCAGGAGCTCATCACTGTCTGGTTCGAGCAGGTCTGAGGCTGAGCTCTGGCTGAGAAGTACCTGATCCATCCTGGAGCATCTGGGCCTCTTTTCAGCAGCATAAACAATGTGCTACACAGCCTCAGGGTGATTTCCATCAACTGACTGAAGGAAAATTACATTTAATTAGAAATTCATGTTTATGTGATGTAATTCAACATCATAACATCTGGTTTTCCCTTTTTGTTTGTAGCATTAAAACCCATTAAGATCTTATTCCACACTGTCAGACAGAATCCTATATATTTTAAATTCACTTGTTCCAGCTCTTCATTGAAGCTGTAAGATGTTTACACTATTCAAACCCAAGATTACAGCTGCACCATTCCATGAAATTGAAATTGTCCAGATGTCTTGTGTACCATTGTAGACACATTTATCCCAAAATTCTGACATATTTGGAAACTCTGATAACTTCGCTAGACTTTAAAATTTTGTTCTGAGTTGCACAGCACTAGTTGTTAACTGCTTGTTAAGGATTTTCATACAGTACATACTATAGAGTTGGATTGCCTTTAGAGCTGCAAGAATTAGTCAATTAATTGATTAGTCAATCGACACTAAATAAATTGGCAATCGTTTTTTAGGCAAAAATGACCAAAAAAAAAAAAAAGAAAGTGGTAGTTTAAGGTGCTCAAATAAATTAAATATTATGGACTGTTAGGCGAACAAAACAAGACATTTGATGACGTCACATTGGACTCTAGGATATTGTGATAGACATTTTTCTGACGTTAATAGACCAAACGATTCATTGATTAATCAAGAAAATAATTGTTAGTTCAAACTTTTAATTGCCTTCATTGTAAGTACTCTCATACTTACATACCAATAATTTCTATTTTATTGTCATTTTCCATGTTATTATGCATCTTCTATTATCAGTGAATCTTATTTAGTGAATCTGATAAAGCTACAATTAGGCATGAAACGTTTCATTGTATGTAAATGTCTGTCCGCGTGATGTTACCCTGTCAAATGTATTCACATTTAACAATCAGGAGTTAAAATCAAATGGAACAGACGCGCCTACCACACACAGTGTCAGGTATAAGAGGCCTGTGCTCCTTACATACAGTAAAGTCTGCTCGTGTAGGCTACTCAGCTTTACTCTCAGTATCCGTTAAATACAGAGAGCTGAACATAACAGGAAGAAACGCTGCGCTGCTTTACGCACTGTATACGATGTTACCTGTATGGACATATAAACGAGAAACCGTCCCTCTACTTTCCAAAACACACCGAGTGTGAACATCTACATGTCACAGGTGACAAGTACAAGTATCCAACGGGACATTTCCACTGCTAACCGGTAGGCAGGTTAGGTAACAGCCCATTTCTCATCAACAAATCTCACCGCAAAGGCGAACCGACAACTTACCTTCACTGTTTGTCTCTTTCTCCTCGTTATTCCATTAGTCAGCAGAAGTCACTTATAACTTCTGTTAATGTTACAGTAACTTTGACACGGTTCCGACGTCACAGCACCTCCCTGTAGGAAAATGGTTTCTTCCCTTCTTCTCTTCCTCCTAACAGAGGTGTGCTGTATGGGGTGAATATAGTCTCAAAACGATTTGTAAACGTGTATTACGTGATTTGTACTTGAAAACCAAGATTTGTAAATGTGTATTACATAATTTGTAATTGAGAAACAAGATTTATAAATGTGTATTACATGATTTGTAATTGAAAACCAAGATTTGTAATTGAAAACCAAGATTTGTGCATAATTTTGGGTACTCGCAACCCAAAAAAACAGTTTTACAAATGCAAACATCACAACCTGAATAAATATGTATATTTTACTTACAGATTTTTAACTTCAGCTTCACAGATCTGATCCTTTTCCCTTTCAAAAAGCTTCCTGCGCATTCAAATGTCTTTGTTTTCATTTACGGATTGTTAAATTTGTTTGCACGGATCACCTGTTACACACAGATCAGGTTACTTTCGCTTTTGGGATTTTGAGACTATATTCAGGCTGTTCCAGCTACACAGATTCGTAAATGCATGCTGCGTTTAGGTGCTAGTGGAAAACTGGGACATCTGGACTTTCAGCGAATTTGTGTTTAATTTCACAGTGGGAAAGACGTTTTTCTCAATAGACAGAATAGCTCGTCACCCCTTGACTAGAGCACATACATATATGTACCTACCATAGGCTCTATATAGTAACCTATAAATGTAAATATATGGTTTAAATAAGCTACTGCTAGGTGGTAGAGTTGTTCTTCTGCTGGGAAAAAGGCTCTGTGCACGTACAAAAACATTTTCATGATCCATTGAGATTCGTGTGAGGAACAATTCATTAGTTTGGGGCAATTACAAAATTGATGATAGTTTTTAAGTAAAGCCGAAAGCTTGAGACTGGAACAATGTATCTGTCATTTTTTTGGAGTAACCTTACTCTTTTATGTTTTGGATATCAGTGGATCTCCTATCCTCCCTTATACAAAATTTAAAAAAAAATCACATCAGGGGCAAGACGCCCCCTAGTGGTTTGGTGGCAAAATAACTAAAATCCCCCACACCCCTTGTACTGCACGTATATTGCTTTGTTTCCATGGCCTAGCTTGTTTGCTATTAGAGCAAAACCTGCATTTGCATTTAGATAAAATATTTTAGTGAAGAATAAACTGTCATTTAGTCATATACCTCTCTTTAAAATGTAGAAATGGTGACAGAATTGAAATTATGTTTGTTACTGATTTGTTTGAGGCAGTAGTGGAAAGTAACTCAAGTATTAAAGTACAATTTTGAGGTACTTATACTTGAGTATTATCATTTTATGCTACTTTACACTTCAATACCACTACATTTTGTACTCCCACACAAATACCCACTGATATTATATGTAATAATACAACTCTCTGAAAGGGGCCAGTTTGCATAACGGGTATTTTTACTTATCATACTTTAAGTATATTATGCTGATAAATAACACTTCTGTACTTAAGTAAATTGTTGAATGCAGGACTTTTACTTGTAATGGAGTATTTGTACATGCTGGTATTATTGTACTTGTACCTAAGTAAAACATCTGAGTACTATTAAAGTAGCCTATTTAAATTCAATTTGGTCTATTTATTTTATTTTACTCAGTGTAAATAAGACATCACTACAAATCAAGTGCTCTTGACTTGATAGTATTCTTTATGTAAATTATGAAATCTGTAGATACCTAAAATCAAAATGAGTCCCCCCAGATAGGGGGCAAGCGTAACAGCTCAAGACACATACGTAACATTGTTTTATCACCTTGATACTTTATGATTTTTCCAAATTTTATGAGAATTGCTTATAAAGGTGAATATAACTGACGCCATGTTACAGAAGTCCGCCACACAAAATTATGCATTACTTCTGTAAAACATGGTTAAATAGAATAGATTTTCATATGCTCTATGTCTGTGATTGGTGCTGACACTGTAGTTTTAAATGCAGCACTATCCCTCTCAAATCCCAAATAAGTCTGTTTAAGTTTGTTCATTTGAAGTCAAACATGGACTTCTCTGGGGAGTAACTGACCCCAAACATAAGTAAAGTCACTATGTAGAATATAAAATATTGTCCGTAACTTACTTTTTGGCAAACTAAAGAAAATATGTTGCATAACACATATAACATAAAAACATGAAATATTTCATTATTTGTTGTAATAATGCTTTATGGACACTTCTGTATTTTGTCACCTTCATCAAATATGTAAGCCCAGTTTGTGGCAAAGTAAAGGGTTATGATTTCAATACTTTTCTACATATTGGGTTTTAATAAGGTCTGATGAAAAGAAAAAAGGTTTTGTAATTCTAATTATTATTTTTACACATACAGCAGTGGGGTCTGTGGGACCACAAACAGTGAGGACACATTGCACTCCAAACTGGGTTGGTATATGCGAGTTCATACATTCAGTAGAGGCATTTCCCCCCTTTTTACCCTGTATATTATAGTGTATTACTGTAATAATAACCTACTACTACTGTTTACATGTAACAGCTCATGTCTCTTTGCGCTGTAATTTACCCACTAGATGTCAACCTTGCTCCATGTTATCCCGCTGTTTAGCTCTCAATGGGGAGATTATGGAAGATGCTGGTCTGCAAATGGTTATGGCTTCACTAGGCAGTAAGTTGTGAAGTTTTCTGTAGTGTATGTGTGTGTGTGTGTGTGTGTGTGTGTGTGTGTGTGTGCACGTTTGTAAACAACCCTTTGTGCACAGGGTTAATGGCATGGTCGAGTTGGGATCACACTGCGTGCAGCTGGTTAATGGCATATACAGAGTTGAGTTCCGGAGAGTGGAGAAAGTAATCAGGGCCAGTTGCCAGGCGGTTGCCTCCTCTGAGGGCTCACACCACTGGTCCCAGGTGTCTGCAAGGCCTGATATTACTGCAGGGCAATGAGCTGCAGCCAGCAGCGATGAGTTGGGGTGAACACACACACACACACACACACACACACACACACACGCACACACATTGAAGCTAAGACTGAAAGACAGAAGGATACAGAAAGCACACGCACATAAATTCACACCTTTGTATAAGTGAGTTATCCATGACTTTATATGTGGGAGAATTTCCAAGTGCATTATGAAGAAATATCAGTTGCATCACACTTGGCATGAAGGACTGTTGTACAGTATTTTATTGAATCCAACCTGTAAATGTTCCATTTAGCCTACAGTGGGCTGTGGTTGAGTGTATTGTTTTGTAATTTATGGCTAGATTATATTGGAAGGCATTATTGGCATCCAGAAAGCTATTGTTCAGTAATGCTTGAACCTTGCTGAGAATCCAAGTGCCCAAGATTGGATGAGATTAGTGCAGATTGGGTACTGTGAACATCAAACGCTTATTTCCCTAACATCTTGGGGGGAGGCATTACCCTGCTCAAAGGCATATCTTTTCCCTCCAGGCAGGTGTAGTTTGGCAAGGCTTGTTAAACCTGAGACAGTTGATCAAATATTCAGCCAGGCTCATTGTGCTGCTGAGAGCTTTTGGATGTGGTTGGGATAGTGCCGTGCTGATAAAAAACAGCTTTGTAGTGCCTCGGTGCTGGCCTCCCTTTGCTATTCCTTTCGTTGACTGCCCCGGTCAGCCGTCTGTCAGAAAAAAATAATTTTTGTATGATTTCTTTAAAAAGAACCAAAGGAAAGAAAAGGCAGCCTTTAACTGAAGTAATCCATCTTGCACCAATGGTGTCAGAGTGATTCATGATTTCCAATTTAGCCATGGTTTGAATCTAAAGTAAATCAGGCAGGACGGCTCCACCCTTTGTGCAGCCGGACGACAAACCCTTGGTGACAAGAGCCTTCAAATGAACATATCCCCCACATTCATCTTGTTCATTTATTACTTTAGACAGCCCACTGCTTGTCCTATATAGATCAGCAGGCATAGACCTCCTGACATTGTGTGTGAGTGTAGAGGAGGTAAAGCATTAAAACTGGCTAGGTGGCTATAGCATTGATGGAAGATTGGACAAAAGAGCTGCTGAATGGAGAGGGCCAAGGTTTTGAGTCTGTGTTTAATTAGATTTGCTTTGATTAGTGACAACTGAATTCCCTGAGCAGTATGTGAGCACAGAATTGCAATGTAGTGACTACTCCTGCCTACTGTTCATGGACATCTACCCACTGAGATGTACTCTGGCAGCATTTGTATTTATCTATACATCATGTACACTCATTTCTTTTGGTTTTGGTTTGTCCACCTTCTTACTGGTCGGCAATTAATTAACAAGGTGTATTTCTTACCTTTAAAATGTTATTCTGCTGTACATATGCAGCCTTCCTTGTCATACTGCCAAATGAAGGAGACAAATGTAAATTGATAAGATTAAGATTTAAAGCTGTTATAATCAATATTTTTATTTTAACAATGGATAAAATAACTATGTGTAATGTGAAAGGTGTCGCTCATAATGACAAACCCACTGA
This sequence comes from Maccullochella peelii, assembly GCA_002120245.1. Lineage (NCBI taxonomy): Eukaryota > Metazoa > Chordata > Actinopteri > Centrarchiformes > Percichthyidae > Maccullochella > Maccullochella peelii. The sequence goes on from LKNJ01003391.1 coordinate 43,826, forward strand.
GAATTATCACCCAGCTCCGACAGTTTCCCTCAAATTCCCGGAGTATTTCAGTGTCTTTTAACTCATTGTTTTGGTTTTACAGCCTGCAATTTTGTCTGTCCACTTTGGTTTAAAACTGCAGTGATGTTATGATGCAGTTTCAGATCAGTCTGATCAGCTGCAGCGTCCAATCACTGACAGATTTCCAATAAAGGGGTGTGTCAGTCCGATAAAAGACTTCCACAAAGATGGGCCTCATGTATCCTCTGAGCAGAAATAAGAGCATTGAAACAGCCTTCATGATGGCGGACCAGAATGATTTCCGGGATCAAGTAGCGAGGAATGACCAAATAAGGGAATTGGCACATATCCCATGTGTGTATTGTCCTCTATTCTATCAAAGGATTGGTTCAACCAAATATGAAAAGCTTATTTTCTTTCTGACCTTTGTGGCATCTAACCATTCAGATAGTTTTGTTTTTGTTTGCACAAATGAGATCAGTCTTTTTGTGTTTTCTTTATGAGAATATATACATTTGTCCTGTCCAACAACCATGCACTTGCTTCTTTGCTTGAAATAAATGTGGTCCAACCAGCCATAGATCATTTAAAAATCATTGTGTATAGGTGCACTGGATCCCAGTGCAGCTCCAGCCCTTGCAGGTGTAACCTCAGCATGAAGCCCCGGCCTTGTCCAAGAGCACCAACAATGTTCTGATTAATTGTTCCTGTCAGCCCAGGTCATTTAGGGCTACCTGTTATTCTGCATATTACTCATATCTGCCCCAACAAAGGTGAACACTCGCAGCAATGCATGAGGACGTGCAGGTACTAGTACACATGATCACACGCAGACCAACAGACACGGTCGCTAGCACACACAAAGACACACAAACAAAAGCGCTCCCAATACCCAGCCTCATGTGTGATAGCAATTCATGCTCAGGCGGTCAGGCAACGCTCCAAGGTATTCATTACTATTGATGTCAGAATCCACAACAAGAAGTGATGGCTGAACCTCCTGCAGTCTGTACTGTTTAAAGCCGAGCTCCTCTCCCCCAGCTGTTGCTCTCTGTCTTCACTTGGTAGGGGAGGCTGTGATGATTAATGCACCCTCTGCTGGGATCTCGGGGAAAGAACCTGGAGTTTCTGCTGAAGTGCTTCGCTCATATTGTGGTGATTCAGTCACACACTATCTACACTGCGGAGCAATGCTGAAAAATAACTGCATCAAAATTGAAAATCACGACGGTCTCGCATTCTGCCATGTGTGCTACTGTGCAGCTCAAGATAGATTAGGCTGATGCCTGTTTGCTGAGTATTGTGTGGAATGAGCTGCTGTTTTTTTCAGTCCCAGCTACCAATTCAAGTTCGTGAACCTGCTTTTCAAGAAGGTTATTGTCAGTAGGAGCTAAGCATAAAAAGTGACACAATAAAAATGTATCATTGTTATTGGTTTATCATGGTAGATTATGTTTATGGCAGAATAAATAATGGTGTTTGTAAGAATGTTAATAGAGAAGACTCCTTATTACTGAGTAAAAAAGGTAAAATCATTTATGGTGTGACAGCTGTTCTCTCTTCTTGCATTCACTGGTTGATTACTTTGATGTCTGTTCCCCTCGGGACTCCTGTTCTTTGCTGACGGTGCTCAGTGCCGGTGTTTAACCTGTATACTGATAACACAAACCTGATTCTGCTTGGTGGTGGTGCTGAACGCTGGAGATACCGCTCACCTCGGTGAGTGCAGCTGTTAAGCGATTCCTTCACTTCACTCCCTTCACAGCCTGCAGGGTTGGTAGCTTTTTTGTTAATTAAATAACGCTTTAATAGATTCTGATAACTTTTAATTTCTTCTACTCTTATGATATGCAGTAAGATACATAATCATTTCTGGATTTGGCTTTATGTACTAGAAAAGTAAATCATGATAATTAAGAGTTGCACTCCACAATTAAAAAAATGTATAAATTAAATCACACAGATGTGAATAATAATCATACATTAATGTGTCTTACTTTTACTCAACACTAACAAAACCATTTGTGTGTGCTGTACTCTAGTGGTCCAAATGGTGCACAACATGCATCATGTAGGGACAAGACTTCAACAGCTGGAGAACTTCAAACCTGGATTTATTTTGAGTTTGGTGCACACAAAGAGATACAAGATTTCAAGACAAAGATTTAAACTGTCATGCACTACAGCCAACATCTGCCCCAAGTCATAGATGGGTGACAAATTAAAGAATTAACCTGAATAAAAGAGTGGAGAAACATAACAAAAACAGGTGCTTCCATGCAGGGCATGAGGGGTCACTGATTGGTTTGAGTATGAAAATGATCATACTATATGTTATGGCATCCACAGTCACCAGACTTCAACTCAACTGAACAACTGTGGGAGATTTTGGAGCAAAATGCTAGACGGCACTCTCCACCACCATCATCAAAACATTAAACGAGGGAATATCTTTTTGAGGAATGTTGTTCTTAGTTCTGCATGACTAAGAAAGAAAGAGCTAAGAAACTTTGGTTTTTCCTTCAATTTGTCACCCATCTGCAAGCACTTTAAATTCTCCTGCAGATCCACATGTGACGCACGTGTGAGAGCCTGAAATAAATGCTTGAATTATGTTTACAGAGTTGATGATAATATACTCCTTCCCTGACCCGTTCAATAGGCTCCCTCTTCTTATAAATGTGACTCGACATTTTGATTATAGCAAGACAAACACTGAAGAGGAAAATCCACTTTTACTAGTGGTATAAGGCTCAAGTGTGCTTAAGAGGTTTTGGAAAAATAAATAACAGCCATCAATTTCAACTGGGGGGGTGATTTTTCTTTCTTTCTCTTTTTATGCCAGTTTTTACCCACAGGGTCATGGTGGGGTGTGACAGCTCGTGTGCTCCACTCTGTATGTGTGGGCATTAGTTTGCTGCCAGTAGCGCTACCATGGGGCGACTGTTGCCATTAGCTGTTAGATTTCTGATTCACACCCAGTGGGAGTGGGCTCTCAAGAGCCGAGCTGCCAACTGGCTGGGATAATGTACAGTAGGCCTTGTGCCCCTACTTTGTCCTCTCTGAATGAACTGAATCTGCATCTGTGCTTTCTTTCTGGGCCTTTGTATCTCTGACCACTGACCAAAATAAACTAATGATTATATTCTTTATTCATTGATTGGTCATTGGTCTATAAAAACTCAGTAAATGTTCATCATCACCAAGATATTCAATTATACAGTTATATAAAACAGAAAAGCAGTAAACTCTCACATTTGAGAAGCTGGAACCTGCAAAGAATTGATTTGTTATTGTCATTATTATCATTTTCTCATTTCATCCTTATTAGTGACCTACTCTTCTACCATGTAGAGTACCATTTGTTGCGTCTGCTGCCATAGTTGGGTATTGCTTTTTTATGATTTGCGTTCACATTTCCAGGTTCATTTCCAGAGATACATAAAATATAAATGTATGAAGGACGGGTTGACATTGAGCAGGGCAAGAGGGGGATATGAGTCAGACTTCCTGACTTCCATGGATGGATGGGAATCTATGAACGAGCTTGCAGTGTTGAATTTGATCAAACAGAATCTGGAGAATGTGGAAGTAGTACTGTTAAATGAGGGAGTATTATCCCTCTTGTCATGATTAATGAAGTTCTTGGGATATGACAACTGACTCTGTAATAGCTCCATTAGGAACACCCCCAAAAGATTGATACAGTACCTTGCCCACCCTGCGGACCACTATCATACTTTTTACTATGTGTGCTTTGGGGGCCATAGTGTGTGATTTTGATGAGCTCTAAATCACTTACATCTTCCAGTGAGGAAAAGGCTTAAACAACTAAGAGAGAATAATGCTATTTTTTTTCTCTCACTTTTCGCCGGGTTATTTTCCAAACAGTTTAAAGAGCTTTTAACCCCACACCAGGCTTTGTTTCCCTCTCCTCAGTGATGTGTAAAAATGTAATTCTTCCTTATCATGACCCAAACATGCAGCCATTCAACCTGCGGCTGCCAGTTTTTATTTGCTCGGCTTCAGTTCGCTTGTCAGCCTCATGCCATGAATACTTGAAATGGAATTTTGAGTGGTTAAACACAGGTAGTAATTCACTGTGTTTTTTCTCTAATGAAAATTATTACCATACAATACTATGCACATTATGTTGCTTTTAGCTCCAGGGGCTTAATAGGGTGATCATTTCTTGTCATTTCATTGCCAAGAACTTTAATAGAATTTTTGGATAATTGCAAAAATGCTAATGGAAATCAGAGCTTTTGGAATGTAAAATTGCAGAAAACAAAGACTATGAAGGCAGATGAATCACCAATAGTAATAGCATTGCTAATGTCAATGAGAATGCAAAGAGAATGGCACATTAGTGTGTTTCCACGCAGGAAGCATTTATGACCCAGAAGACACAGAGCCAGTAAATCACACAAACATCGGGATAATAGTAAGGAACGAATACAAAATAAATTGATATGATGATATGACGCTCAGTAAAGCAGAGTCAACAATCAACAATCATGCAGGCGGTCCAGATTTGCAAGACATAAGCAGTCTCAATCTCCTGTATAGTGGGACTGTGAGGTTGAAATAGGGAACGTTTCAATTACACTATACATGGAAAGGGCATCTCTGCAGCAGGATTGATATGTCATTCTAACAATGTCCAATTAAAAAGGGAGAAGGCTGCCATTATTCTTTTATTAGAATACCCATGCCTGAAACTCAAAAACATGCACATTCTCGGTTAAAGGTGAGAGTCCATCAGGCGTGAAATGAGTACAGGACACATAAAATAATTCATATTTCCCCATGGCTGCCATAATTTAGTTTTGCAATTATATTGAGTGTGTACGTTTGTGTGTGTGTGTGTGTGTGTGTGTGTGTGTTTTAATGCCAGTGAAACATGCTAAATAGTACTTTTATGATTGGTTCTATTTTTATGATGTGATTTATCATTTCTTTTGGTTTCTAAATATCTACGAACTGGGAATAGCATTAAGCTTTAAGCATTACGGCTCAGACAAGTGAGCTTAGGTGTTAATTGATCGGAGAAATAGTCACCTGTCCAGAGTTAACAATTCTACTAATAAAATAACAGATATGTACAAGATTTCAGTAACATGCATCTTTAGCAGTGCAGATATCCGACACCACAGCACAGACATAACTTCATAGCTTTCTTTTCTTTACAAAAAAAAAGTTGTTAGGACCCTCTCCCTCTCCAAACTTGACAATTTCACAAAAGTGATTTACGAGCACTGCTTACAAGCGGATCGCAAATGGTGATATCACAATGATTTTCGCTTGCAAGTTGCAGAAAAATGTTGGAGTCCTATATCCTCTCATATGTGTCAAAATGAGCAAAAGTGAAAATTATTTCATGTTGCAAATTACAGCTTGTATGTTGCAAATTTGGTGAAAAGGGCCACAGCAGCACAGAGGACAGAAGGCAATCGTAACACTTATAACAGTATGATCTCTTCCCAGTATTCAGCAGGATTAGTGATTAGTTGATAGACCGAAAATGAATGGGCATCTATTTTGATAATGGATAATGGAATTTTTTAAAGAAAATATGATTCTCTGAGTCTTGCTTCTCCAATATTCCAGATTTCTGCTTTGCTCTGTTTTATATAATAATAAACTAAAAATCTTAAGGTTTTGGACTAGTGGTTGGACAAAACAAGACATTTGAAGACGTTGCCTTGGAGCCATAATATTTTACAAATGGTAAATATTTTACATTTTTCAACTTCAAAAAGTTAAAAACACCAAACAAACACACACAGCAGCTACTGGGAGAAAAAGAAAAAAACAGCACCTGCAGTTGGATGTTATTGGTTGAGTCTGGTATCTCGCGCTTCAATGATGCTCTGTGTCCTTGTTGACTAATAGTCGAATGTGCTCTTTTTCTATTCACAAGGAGAGAAAGGGGGCACTAGTTTATATGAAAATGAACTTTGCTTGAATATCTGCTGTGTAACTGGCATACCATGAAAGGAACACTTATGCAAAGAGAAATGGCCTGCAGGGTCTTTACCATGACCCAGTTCAAACTTTGCGGGAGGCAAGAAAGCTCTTCATGGCTTCTCTTCTTGGAGTGGAAATGATGGAATACATTAATGCCAATAGAGGACTATGACCTGACACATAAATCAATGGCAATGAATATGTGCCTAACAAATCTAAAAGAGATGGGTAGTGCATTCTGTTAGCTCCCCAGTGACAGTGGGGGAACTAACAAAGGGGGGGATAGCTCAAGTGCTTAACAATACGGTAAAAAATACAGGCTGATTGAATCTGTGCACTCCCACTCCACCAGCTACCTCCTCCAGCTACTACATTGGACCTAATTATCCTGTGTAAGCAGCAACCTGGGGATAAGCCGCATCTGAATACGCAAAACTGTCTGTTATACCTCACAATTTAAACCTGCGCAACTCTGGTTATCAGCATTTTCTCCTGCTTCAAGCTCCCCATCCCTTTTCTGAAGACCATAATTGTCTTGATATGCTCATCACGTACACCATGAAATGTTGATTCCACCTTAATTATCTTCCCCAGGGGTCATCGCAGTGACTTCTGCAAAGCAAATAAAGCATTGCTGCATCCACATGGGCGAGCCTCACAGTGTTAGTTACCCGCCGCGCTATTTTAAGTCAAGCTGAAAATGAATGCCTCGTTCGCCATAATTAAACAAGCCACCTTGACACATTTCAACAATTAACTTTTAATCACTTGGATCTCCCTAAATCAAAATCTCATGGTTGACGTTTATGACTCAGTCTTCTTTGTGGCTGGGGCAAAGGGTCAGTCTCATCAAATGAAATTTGAAATAAATCATGTGAGGTAATTGAGAGTCTGAGAGGGGCCAGTCTCATCTGGTGACCAAATATGTCGTCTGAGCCGAGTGTGATTGGCTGCTGGGAAGTCAGGTATAACTTGCCAGCTGAAAGCCATTAGGTGCATGTCTGAGGGTCATTATGTTATTTCACTTCCAAGTTTGTCAGCACTGTAATAAATTACCTTCATGTGAAATAACACTTAAGTTTCTTTGTGTAACTTTTGTGATATTTGAGTAATTTTCTCCCTAATACAAGGACCGTCGTACATGATTTCGTCAAACAAACCAGGTGCTTCCCACAAACCCTGTCATCACCTGTTTCAAGCAAACATCTATTTCACTCCTCAAACTGAATCCCCTTAACAAAATCGGCAATGTCATGATGCCTTTAGTTAATGATGAAAGCAAAGAGAAGCATTGACATTCCCATTCTGCATATGTCTTATTCATTATTTTCACTCTGGAGCAAATTCAACTTGAAGTCAGACTCAGGACATTTTTCTACACTGAAGCCCAATTACACTTCACTTGCTGTAGACAGCCCAGCACACTGCATTACACATTTCAAAGGAAATCTCTGTTGGCTGTGTCATAACTTAAGCGATTTAGCAAATTTAAGATGATTCACTTCTCTCTGTTTTGACTTCCCAGAACAACGGCAGATAAATACACTAATATCAATTTTATTTCTCAGGAATCTAGCTCAGAATGGACGAGTCACTCAGTTGTTTCAATAGCAAATGTGAAGTAATCTGGTTAGATTTGTTTGAAGAAAGATGAGGGTCTGAATACATGGCATGCCTATAGATTGTTCCATTTATTTATACTGTAAAATTACCTACAGTATAAGGTAAAATGATGTGGATTGACTCATTACTATAATCAATTATTTGTGTAAGTTCTACTTCAAGCTATAGCCAATGGTAAATAAATCAGTGGCATAATTTGTTATTACTGTTTATCTATGAGGTGATTTTGAGTTGACAAATTTGACTAAGAGATCAGGACAAAAAAGCACAGGGAAAATGGTGGTGAAAGACTAAAATATTGTAGTTTAAGGCACAACTGTAGCTTACATTTTGTCATTACGTTTGTTATAAGCATGCACGCCATGTGGAAAGTAACTAACCTTACATTACAGTACATTTTCTAAAGTACTCTCAACTCTAATGCCTGTACAGTTAATATGAAGCTGCAGCCATGCAGCAGCCGGTTAGCTTAGCTTAGCATAAAGACTGGAAACAGCTAGCGTGGCTCTGTCTAAAAGTAACAAAATCTGCACCTCTAAAGCTCACCGCTGTCTCTGCTGGTTGCCTGGCAACCTTACATTGACAACAAGACTTCAGGTAGTAACTGTGCCTGGCCAAGAAATAGTCCAGCACATTACATAAAACTGCAGCTTATGTTTGGACTAAACAAACAAGTTATAACCTCTTAATTAATGAGCGTTGGATAGAGCCAGGCTAACTTTTTCCTCTGTTTACACTCTTTGTGCTATGCTAAGCTAACCAGCTACTGGCATTGGTATCAATTATGTCATTTAACTATTAGCAAGAAAGCAAAATGTCAAACTATTGCTTTAAGTACAATTGTACTTTAGTCATTATTTATTATTATATCATTTAATGTTACACTCTATTGTGAAAGATTTTAGGATAGAATATGATGCATTCTTATAGATCAAAAGTATATATATATGAAGGGGACATTGTGCATAACAAATACTTTCATTTTTTACATTTCAAGTATGTTTTACCAATACATACTTTTACTTAAGTGCAATTTTAAATGCAGGACTTTTACTTGTTATGGAATATTTTTTACATTGTGGTGTTGCTACTTGTACTAGTACTTAAGTAAATAATCTGAGTACTTCTTACACCACTGCACACTGCACTACTTTAGAAATACATTATTTAACATATCTGAGACAAAAAGTCAAGTCAACTCAATTTTATTTATATCACAAAACACAAATTTGCCTCAGGGGGCTTTGAGAAAAGACGATGATTGTAAGCTACAAGTTTAGAGTTTAGAGAGGAAACACTATGGAGACACAAGAAGCAAGGAGACCCCACCTGCTGTCTAGTGCTACTTCCCAAGGGAGGAGGGAGAGCAGGGGGGCAAATATGGCCCAGAGACAGAAGGTCTGTCACAGTGTAGCCAATGCCAGGCTGATTTCATGGTTGATGTCCCCTAGAGGAGAGAAAGATGTGCCATTGCTGCCTGTAAGTATATTCTCCACCAACAGGGGTCACTCTGTGTTTAGCAAAAAAGACCAACAGCTGGTGGGAAAAACAGTAAGAAGAGGGAGAAAAGGGTAATCAGGATGCAGCATGAATGAAGGAGAGTTTGGAGGGAAAATTACACTGGTGAGAGTGGGTGGTCAAGGGGGAAATGACACAGGAGATGAGTGTGGACATTTTGGGGGAGAACAGATTGATCCAGGTAAATTAACCAAACCACAGTCAGATGGACAGGTATAGAAAGACAAAAAGACAGATTGCCAGACAGACAACAGGGACAAGGGAAAGGATGATGGAAATGAAAAAAAAAAAAAGAGATTGAAAATGGGAGGTGATGGAGAGACTCCAGTGGGCTGGATACCATTTGGCACTAACGCCACTGTTTTTGCTTCTTGAAAACTGGTCAGTGAACAGACTGGAAAGTTCCAAAAATCCCACTAGCTCAGTGACGGCTATGGTGCTATGATCCTCAGGGAGTGAAAAGGATGGATTAGTCCATTTTTATTGCTTGGCGAACGCACCCAACAGCCCTGTCTGCTCATCAATCATTCACAGTATACTCCTATTCCCCAGTAAGCTGCCCCCTCGTCCTCTCTCTTCTCCTTCCAAATTCTCTCTTTCCCTTTCCCATTCTTCTTTCGTTCTGTCTGTTCTCCATTGTCAGTCCTCAGAGCCTCCGAGCACAAGTTGAGATACATTAAAGATGAATGGGCACGGCTCTTCCCATAGGATGCTGTCTTAGGTTTTTTGGAGTTAAGTCTGTTTCATTTTCTCTTCACTTCTCTGTGTTGGTTAGCCTTAATGTGAAGTGAGAGTTGAAGTGTGTTTTCAAGGTAACCCTCCTCCCCGACAATTAGCAGGAGCTTAACAGGCATCCAGCCAAAAGATTTTACTCACAATTTAACAGCCAGGAAAACTCCTCGTTAGAGAATTGCACTTTCATGTAACTGTTTACAACATCGCTTCAGGTAGTGTGGAGTAGAATAGAATGGAGTAGATTAGAATAGAGTCTGGGGTTTAGACTCCCAGCTCTCCAGAGACAGAACAAAGCTTTTTGTAGTGCAGGGTTAGCCACAGAGCTGAGGCCTTGCAGAAAACCATCACCATATCTTATGTCCATGCTTCATAGGTTTGAAGTCCAAATATTTGAAATCTTTATGAGGCACTTAAGCTCACTTGGCCAGCAATAGACCTCCATTTGATGTGGGTTAATACCTACAACATTTACGCAGCCTAGCTTCATATAGCCTAACCAAACCTGTGTGTGCTCAGCTGCTTACCTTCGAAACAGGATTTTGTTCAGCACTACATACAATTAAGATTTTGTATGTACACTGATTCATTTCTCTGAAGCAAATGAGTAATGAGAAGCCAGCCCATATGGAATAATAGGTTATGATTTTATAAAACACTCCTTGTGGTTTAAAGGCAGGCAGCCCTGTGGACAGCATCATTGTGCCTCCCTTTTTTCTCCATTCGACATCATTTTTAGCTTGGTCAAAAAATGAATTAATGTTTCTTCTCCGCTCAGAGATCGGAAAGTAATTTCACTGTTCCCCCCTATTTATTTGAGGAGCAAATGAATTTTCCATGCAAGCCACCGTGCTCTCTCTTCTCTAACAGATGTTTGAGAGTCTGCATTGCATCCTGGGTGATTAACCCTGGATTTCATTCGACTAAATTTGGATGCTCCAGATTCTCGTCAGCACTGTCGTGGGATCTAAGTGCTCGCACTGAGGTGCTTCCTTGACTATTTTTGATATCTGCCAACCACAAGAAATGAAATGATGATATGGAGCATAGCAAGCCATCACCATGAACAGTGTCACAGTCCATTATTTAATGCAGTGAGATACATTTTGTCGCTTAAAAACCTCCTCCATTGTCACCTCCTCCATACAAACAGCAGTATTTTGTCTCTAAATTTCTCTAAATTAGGACTCCTGTAAATGATTTCAGGAGTGACTACTCTCTGCTTTGTGAACACCTCTCAAAATCAAACACTGCACACTCACAAAAGTAGCATGTACTTGTTTTCATGATTTCATGGCGTCCTCAAAAGAAGTGCCTTTCTCTCTGTGTGACTGGATTGGCTAGAGCTCCCTTGTGCACAGTTAAGCTACAAGAGCTCCCCATGTCAATATTAGTGTTTACATTCACACTCAACTGTGACTCAGTTTGGTACTTCTGAGGATGGATGGTTAATCTTGCCTTATGTCACTCTTAACATCCTTGGCAACTGGCTGGATTTATAGACTAATGACTCTGTTTCTGTGGACTGGGACCAGCAATTAATTCAACACAGTGTTGAATATTTTTCCCCCAGTGATGATAGCATTTACCTCACCTTGAGCTTATAGCTCCATTAACTTCAGTGCTCTGGCCTGGTCAGGGCTCTGGTCTGTTCACCTTAATGATAATACACAAACATACTATCAAATAAGCAATCAAAGAAATGCAATTGTGGCTGTTTTGCTTTACATTTAAAAGGCCTACTTCCTTTTCACCAAATTAATCTGTGGCATGAAGAATAAGAAAAGCAAGCTTATAACATGAAAGTTATAGATTTGAATCCCCACATGAGCTGGAAGAAAAATATTTTATTGTACATCTTTTGCCTAATTCTTTCTTTGTATATCTATTATTTAAAGCTGCACTGATCAATATTTCGATATTAACAATGGAACAAATTGCTGTGTGTAATATGAAAGGCGTCGCTCATAGTAAAAAACCAAGAGAGAATTATATCTACAGTACTTCTTAGTGTCTTTCAGCCCATTGTTTTGGTTTTATGGCACTACTTCACTGTTTTTGTTCAGTCTCCAAGCTCACATCAGCATCAGTCTGTGTGTCTGCTGGATGTGAAAATAAGCTGCTTACATGTTAGCCACAACTCATTTTTTTAGGTGGAAATATGTCAGTGTTGAGTTTAAACATTGTTCAGCTGCCATCAAGTAGCCCCCCAAAAAATAAAACAACAAAAACATTGGGGCTTTAATGTTTATTTTTTAAAGCCAGAGCCCATCATTTTCATTTCATTGGAATGCACTGCTTCCAAGAAATATGAATGATAATGTTGAAATTGTACTTGAACTATCAGTGACATGCCCTTTAAACACTTTAACTCTCAGCCTTTCGATTGGAGTTAGGCAAGACACTCTGGGCAGTAACAACTGTTTAAATGGTTACTTCTCCCAATTGTTGCTTTAAACAGGAATGTTTTCTCCACCAGTTAATTAAGGGTGAAAAAAATATGTTCAGGATTTTTGTGTTTGCACCCCACATCCAGCACAGACAAATTATGTGTGTGTCTTTCTAATCTGAGGTTTTATAGAGTTGCCTTTGGAGATAAATCGAGATAGAGCACATGCCACATCAAAGTATCAAAGCAGACTGAGATGCAGATGGACTTTGTGTCCCTTCATTACCCATGCACTAAACCTCTTGGCTGTGATTTCACTTTCCACTGGTGAAGGGATCCGTGGCCACTTAACCAGCTGTAGCCTGAGCCCGTTGTGACAAATGGCCAAACACATTTATTTCTCGCAATCAGTATTACTGGCTATACCTCCATCACTAAACTCTCTTTATAGAAGCTCATTCCCTGTGTCAGATAATTCTTCCAACTTTTGTTCCCCATCTGTATGTCTTTCCGTCTCCATCTCTCTTCTGTCTCTCACTTGCTCCTCTGTCCTACATACGTACACACACACACACACACACACCTTTACGCACACACTTAAACACAGACCCACACATACACATAAATTCATGTGTAAGGATGGGATCTGGGTGCCATGACAACAGGGCACATCAAAATCCAATTAAATGGAACTTCCTCCCACTTCACCAGACCGACAAATAACTTCCTCCTACCCTCTTCTCCCCTTTGCATGAAAATAACTTTGGAATGTTTAAGTTATTCATATCTGCACTCTTGTAAAGTTGATAAGATTAATATGCCAAATCAAACTGGTGGAGGAAATGGGGGGTTCAAATTTCAGCAGAATGAACAAGTGGCAACCTGCAGCACAAATGCAATTTCTCTGGACATGGCACTATTCTACATGACATGAACACAGATTGATAATGGTCCAATATCTGCATAAGAAGAATACTCATGCATGCATACTACTTAAATTTCATACTTAATGCATTTAAAATGGGTGAAAAAAACCTCACACTGCAGAATAATATTTAAACAGGCTCCATGTCTTTATGCCTTTAAGAGTGATATAGTGATATAGATATATATACTTTAAATCATTAGCTCCCCTTCTGCTGACATGTGCCATACTGGATGATACATGTTCAATGGGATGATCTACATGCAGAAAGACGGCAACATGATCTATTGCACTTGTACAACAGCACACTGACACACTGTAACACAAAGCTAACTTCCTCAAGACCTGGGTTTGTGTAGCTTTGCAGCGAAGCATGCATCCGTAGATCCCCATCTGCCACTGGGTTTCCACAGTGTGTTAAACGGAGTGGGCATCATCAATCACTGCCACCCCCACATGGGCACTGCCAAGCCCCCAGAGAGAGGTGCAAGAGCTGGGCAAGACAGAGAACCAGGCTCCGTGCCTCCAGTGAGAAGCAGCTTACATATTATGCATCCGAGAGGCTGGCCTGGTAATGTCCCTCAAGGCCTGCCTTCATGCTGTGCTCAGTGGCTGCTAGGGGACAGGCTGCCGCTTCAAGACTAAACCCATGAGACTGAACATCACATTATCGCCATGGCGAGCCTTGGGAGGCCTGCCACTGCAGATTGAGAGGCCAGGCCCACCACTACAATTAAAGAGAAAATGATTAACAATTAGCCTGCTAGACAGAAATAAACAAGCGGTTTGCTGAGACAACTTTTCCACAGCTGTAGACCCATTTGTGTAATCGGGGAGCAAGTATATTCTGTTCAAGATAGCGAAGTGCACTCCATGTGCTGATGAGTGTTCATAGCCCACGGGGCTCAGCAGGGTTTGTGCCTCCTACACCATGCCGCCCAAACCCACGCACTTCACTTGTCTGAGCAGAGAGAAGAGAGAGAGTGAGGTCATCTGTTTAGTTTGTAGCATACTGTTGGCCTCAACTCCACTCATGCTCCACTGTTGTGGACAGATTTGACAATTCTACAATTTGCTAAATTAATAGAATTTCCAAATGCCACGTCCTATTTTTGTTCATGGGCCACCGTTAAATTCTGGATCTGTTCCTGGATTTTTCCTGTGCCTTGCATAAGTTCGCTGTGTATTGGCTGCAATGACACTTGTCGAATGCGGAGTGACTTTTATAAATTGTAAAATAAATCAAAAGACACAGGAGGAATCATGCTTGATAAAATCCTCTGACAATTGAATGATAAATTTGCTGGCCTGTACCCAAGTGTGCTCCGGATTGCCTGGAGGTTATTGCTGTGTACTTTATCCACTGTTGGTCATTCATCACCTGGGCACAGTATCAGCCACAGCTTCTCACTCACATTATATGCAGAGAGAGAGAGAGAGAGAAATACAGCAAATGCAGGCTACAAGCCGCACCGCTATAAGGTGTATTTCTGTGTGTAAAAGTTAAGATAACATTCATCTATGACTGGTACTGTGAGTCTCCTTGTGTCTTAAAATTCATTTTCAGGACAAATAATTTCTTTACGGCTCACTATTGAGTAAACTATTGAATGTATATTATATAGGGAGTAGTGAATGAGTTCAGACGCAGCCCCTGTTAACCATTTTCATAGGGACTATTTCTTTGGTAGAACGTAGTTCTAATGAAAACAGTTCATTCAGCAAAGAGATGTTGGTTCCATACTGTGAGCACCACAAACAAAATCCCATTTACCTCAATTATATTTGGGTGGAGACAGAAATCTCAGAGATGGATTTCTCCAAACTTCGGCACATGGAACAGGAACTATCTCCATGGCTACATAACACTAATGGTAAGTGAGAAAATGTTATTACTATTTTTTTGGTCTTTTTTTAAAAATGTTGGTTGAACTGACCCTTGATTAGACACAATCTGGAATAAATATTAATGATATGAAAAGTCTGGGTTGCAAAATGTAACCCAGATATTTCACACTCAGCGGGGATTAACCAAAACAATACAAGCAGAGCTGCTTATGCAGCACAAGAACAACTGAGGGAGACAAAGTACAAAGACATATATGTGAAAACAGTATGATGGAACAACCAAGTGTTGCTATTTAACAAATGAAACTCTCATTCCACATCTATGACATGCCTAGTTTAATTTGTGCATCTGTATAGGATACGAATTTGAGACATAAACATACAGGTTGACTTAGAGTTGCAGTAGAGTTGCCTGTCGAGAGCCTATGCAGCACAAAGCCACAATATGAGGACAAGCATCTGCTACAAAACCTACAATATAGCTGCATCTCAGTACTATGGTGATAGCTGTGAACAATGACAGAAGACTGCAGATCTGTTTAATATTTGTCATATCTGTGAATTTTCACCTCATTTGTGTGACCACCTGCTGATAACTGATGCTAAAAAGTCATGTGAGCTTACATGCAGTATCTCAGACAGTCTTGTTTGTTTTCGAATATATTAAGAGTGTCTCTCCATCAGTTACCCTGGTGTAGCAACAGCGTGACGTTCAACACCCTTTGCCTGGAAAATTTCCAAACAGTGTGGAATTCTCCCAAATTTAAAGCATGCATATTCAAAGCCATAATCACGGCTGAGGCTCTGTAAAACCTAATTACATATTCATACACAGGGACTTTTCTTATAAACGAGATACACAAGTTAAACTACTTTATGTTAACTCCACAGTTCAACAGTATACTGAATTAATAGGGATAAGGGGAAGTGAATATGAGAAAACAGGAATTCCTTCTGTGGTTAAAGGTTAATCCGCTCTTGAAACCTGTGTATTTAAAGATAAATTACTAATAACAATCAAAATACTTAAATTGTACATGTACATTTCTACAAATTACCTAAATTGATTAAACATGACAAACTTTTGCAAGTTTCTTACACCTTATTACTATGAACTTAACAAACACTGTAGTTTACTTGGCCGATAAATTGGAATTTAAGTGTGAAATGAATACTGGCACAGAATGGTGCACTGTAGATTGTCAGATTAAAAAACAAAAAAGAGACCAAAGATACAATAAAAGCGTGGTTAATAGATACTAGAGAAAGAATAAAAAGTGTCATTTAGAAATAGTGGACATCTTGCCAAATGTCTTATTTCAGCTTACAGGGAGTGTGTTTTCTTTTGAGCTGCTGCCGTTTATTTCTCATCCATCTGTCAAGACAGAATTGCAGCATGTCGGCGGTATACTCACCGCCTTTGTGTTGTAAATTCAACTTCTGACATCCACGAGACTGCAGAGGGTTCTCGCTTGACAGAAATAGACTTCTGTTTTTGTTTTTTGGTCTTTTTTCCCCCCTGTTTCCTAACAACAAAGCACCTCTGTATCAAAACCGCAATGGGTGTACCTTGAAGTAGGAGCCATATATAGAAATCTTGTAAATCAGGCATGAATTAACACTGAGGTGACTGTTGACAGACAAATGATGATGTTGGAGATGACAGAGGAAAGGATTTATTATGAAGGAGTCATGCAAGCCAAGAATGCCCTTTGTACTAATGGAGCACAGGAACATTGTGGTAATACCTGGTATGTATTAATGGAAACAAATGCATTTTTCATTATGAGTGTAGCAATTAACGCCCCTGTGATTCTGGTATTGCTTTTGAGCAGAAAATGACTCCCTTTCAAACTAAACTTGTATGTATTTTGGAGCAAAAATGAAAAGTTTTTCAAAATCAATACGCAATAGCCTGAGATTTAAAAATACTGTGCCGGTACACTGCACAGTCTGATGTGCGATCAATAGAGAAATGCATCTGGTTCACAGCAGGAGAGATAGAGGGTGGATCAATAATAAGCAAATTTCCAGGAATTGCAAGAGGTATCGACTATTTAATTAGCCATTTCTCTCAAAAGGTGCATCAAAGACTCATGATAAAGAAACGCTAATGGCCTTTGTGAGAAACTTAGACAACAACGTGCAGTGAGTGAACGCATGATGAAGGGCAGAGAAGAGAAGCCATGCATGGAACATCAAAGTCATAAGTTTAAAGTAGACCACCTTATTTAGGCCTGGAGAAGTGGTGTGAGTTTATCTATAATGCATCATGTTCATGCTGTAAATTTGTGGATCTCATTTTCTCAAGAAATGTACAGCAAGGTAAAAAAAAGTATGGTGATATTTTACATATTCCTAATTGTCAACAAACAAATCCCATAAAAAGACAAAAACCAACAATAAATTGATAGTAACAAGTATTGTCTGTTCAACCAAAGCCTAATAACTTATTTCTCTGTGCCATAGACCTTCAGTGCTGTCCAAAAACTATTATAAACACATAATTGAGCCATGCCGTCGCACTGGGTGACATGTTTCTTCATTACAATGAACACGGGCACTGTAGTTTTTTATACACGTACATACACCGCCCTGGTGCTGTAAATACTCGCTAGAGCAGTGATTCCCAACCTGGGGTTCGGGTTGTGTGATGAATTTAAGGTGTCATGAGATGATTACTGGGTTAGAAAATAAGAAAAAAAAATTTTCTAGACAAAATTATTTTCTTTTTTCAGACTTTTCTCTATTTCCTGCTTATTCCATGTGGAAAAACTGTATAGCTTTACCTCTCCAGGCCTCTGAAAATGACCACCAAATGTGTATTAATCCACCACTGAAAATAGTCCCCAACAAATGCACAATTTACTCATGTGTGAGTTATGTTTTCTACAAATTACAATGCCCAGTTGTTTTAGGAAATAACTGGGACTTAAAAAAAAAGAAAAGAAACTATATATTTGTGACCCGTTTTTAAAGACGTATGTCTTCAGTAGGAACAAATGAGCTTGAGGCTAAGAGCTACAGAGAAATTAGGGAAGTTGGAAAGTGTTGAGAAATGGACTAACACTTTTCTTGGGATTTGTTGACAATAAGAAAAATATAAAATATCGCCAGCCTTATCCTTTAAATGGGAAATATGCTATTAACATATATCTTCATTTTACTCTGCAATCTGCTAAAAGATGTGATTCTGTCCTTGAGGGTGACTTTTGCAATGGATAAGATCCCATTTAAAGCCCAGACATGAGTGGATGTAATTGCCTAATGACAGCAATGAATGTTGATATATTTAGCCAGCCACTTTAACATTAAAACTATCTTAAAGAAGCTGCGACCATCCATCACAAAATACACATCACATTAAAATGTTTTTACAGTACATATTGGAATTTTGGGTTTATTTTGCTTGTTTTCACATTTTCAAGACAAGTCACCCAGACTTTGATGGCAATGGCTTACTCCTCTAGGCAAGGTGAATATTCACTCAGAGGGGTTTTAATACAGAACAAACAAAGAGAGATGATAAGAAGATAGAAACAGCTGTACACAAAGGCCGGTAGATCCACATTTACTGGAAAGCTTGCAACAAGCATGAAGACAAAACAGATGAATCATGAAAAACAGAAAAAGAAAACCAAGACGAAAAATCTGATGGATGCCTTTGTGAGGAAACACAGTAAAAAAAAGTGCTTACACACTGAGGCTGAGTGATGCTTATGGGCATTCGAGTTTTTCTTGTGATGACTCCTCTCATGATTTATGTAGGTAGAGGCGTCTCCTCTGACCTTGAGAGCCGCTTCACTTTGTGCTGATGTTCAGGTTAACTGGGGATTGTGGGAATTGGAGGTCCCTCAGAGGGATCTGTTTTTCTTGACCTCACACAGATTTTCGGTGTGTGCTGGTATCATGATCAATATCCACCTCAGTTCATGTGGGTTTTTCAGAGATATAAGGTACTGATGATAGATTGAGGTTTTGATATTTCTTTGAACCCACCATGCCTGGAAAATTCATTTTTGATATGTTGCCAGTGTGCAGAACATTGAGTTTAAAACATCAACTTTGCTTTCAAAATTTAAAACTAAAATGTAAAATGAGCCATTTCTGGAAACTGCCATGCTATTATGTGATTCCACAGTATTAAAACATTTTCTTTTTCATTAGCATTAGTGGTAGATTACTAAAAGTTCAAAAATAAAAATATTTTCTCTTGATAAAATCTCCTTTCTCTACATAGTAATTATAATTTAACCCTAATGGATGTTCTTCATTTTTTCTTCATCTCTTTTCTGTCATTTCAAGGATTAATGATGATCAACTGAAGCTGACTTTCATAAATTCTCATCAGCACCCTAAGGGGGATGTTCAGAGCTACTAAATCAGTGTATTCTTCCAAAGATTTTAAATATTCAGATGAGTCCCTGAGGCTTCAATGCAATAAAAGCTTATTTACCGGGGCATGGCAAACACACCTTGCATCTTAATACACTGACAGAGTAAGAAGATGAATAGCGTGGTTACATCTGTATCATGTTCACGGTAGATCAATCTGTCACTCTGCCGCGGTTGGTTATTCAATATTGTCCTTGGCCTTAAACTCCACCAAGTGAGATTTATGCTGTCAGTGAGAGCTTAGAGAAGAATAGACAAAATTGAGGCTCAAAGTACTGTGGAGGCATTTGATTTCCCTGATTTGAATTCATCACTTCACTGATGGAATTTGCATCCAGGCATTTTCTCACTGTTTCTTTTCACTCATGATAAATTCCATAATTGTGAGCTCAACACACTGACGAATACAAATCATGTCATCACACCAAAAAAGTTAAACCCTGTGCTTTCACAATAATTTTGTTCATCGACTTCAGCACTATAGACAGTTCAGCAAATCTGCAAAAAGATTAATTAACATGAAAACCATCTGAGAAAATCACAGCTTGTGGCAACAAAGAAAATACAATTTCCTCAGAGACTGAACATGAAACAGAAGCATGGATGAAGTCAGTGATGACTCACACAACACATTCAGTTGGTTCAATTTTCAGTGTCAGATGAAAATGTCTGGCATGTTTACTTAACTTTAAAATTAACCCTTGTTAATTTGAAGTGAAATGTAAAAAGCAGAACAGGATACATTTATTCCTCTGGGGCTTTTCTTTGTGCAGATCCTGGTAACAATAACAGGCTCCTAGTCCTGACAAATGAAATGTTTATAAATGTCCCCCTTGTTCCACCTCTAATGGCACATGATTAAATGCTAGGAAGGTCTAATCATCTCCAAGGACTGTGTTATGTAAAACACAGCCAAGGTTAAACGTTGCCTGAGTCACATTTCCACTGTTTTATCAAAGATGCAGGGCTTTATTTCTTAGATAAATCTGGTGCTGAGAAGCATTTTCATCAGCTTCTTATTCCAAACAGTGAAATTTCATATAGTTATTAAAGCTGCAAGCAGCGATGGACGGGCCTGAGCACCTCCCACACGTCGGGGCTAGCAGCATCCGCCAATTCATGAATTACTAAAAACTAGAATCTCTGCTCGCTGCATGTTTGACCGATGGCAGAGGTCAGCTCTTATAGACACACACATACACTTAGAAGCACTATGTCAGAATATTAAACGTGTCATTTTCTGATGTCAATAGGTGGCGCTATGACTATCGGTGACCTTTGGCATATACATGCCTTCAGA